>JAWZYU010000671.1:0-88000 GCA_038380435.1 Ryuthela nishihirai
TGCCTCTAACAATATTCAGCAGATTTTCTTACCCTTTCTGTTTTGAGCCTTGGAGTCTTTGTGGCTTGACCAATATGCAACGACAGCTGTGACTCGGGTAGAAAAGCTTTCCAAGTTTTATCTCAAAATCCTGAAATATTAAGCATATTATTGTTATACTTTTGTGGAAAAATTATAACAATATATATAGGTTTTCCAATGAATTAAATGTCAACAGGTAATCTGAATTTATAATTGATTGACTATTATTGTTATATATATTTGTGTATAAACTATGGATTCCCAATATTAGGAGCATTTGACAGCAAATTTCTCTTTGTTTCTTATTTTAATTCAACTATTTGTAGTATTGATTAATTATTTTCATTTTTGCCACATCTCTGTGTTTTCAATTTTCCCAACTAATGTGAATTGCCTGCCTGACTATCAAATGTAAACGTAAGAAGTGCACTAAATGTGACATGTGCCAAATTACTGTGCTTTGTGCTTATTTATTCTCACTCGTTAAGCTTTATAAGCTTTCATTGAATTTTGTATATCACTAATGAGAAATTGGTATCAAAGGTATCAAACATCAATTATGTTATTGATGGTTGGAAATATATTGCAAACTTTGCAATTTTTTGTGCTGAGAAATTATAAATGTTTAATCTAGTGTAAAATATTGCTTTGGTGAAATGATTTCTAATGTTTTGCCTGAAATGGAATGTTGTTAAACTCAATCTTGACATACATTAGGAATTAAAAACAAAGCCTTACATTGTTTTATGGCCTAATTGAGAGAAAACAGCCTAAAACTACTGTATTTGATTCACATAATGTAATTTCTATTGATAAAGCTTCTGTAATGTGATATAAGCCTGTTCACAAAAAAAAGTCATAATGAGGCCTAAACAATAAATGCACTTTATCGTTTGAAAAAGTGATTCTTTGAATATTTCAATTAATTTTATTATAATGGGCTACCATGATCAAGGATAACTTATTATAAGGATTATCGGGTGGCTATATTTATTTTACATGTGCAATGAAAGCTCAATCAATCGTTTTTGAAAGGCTCATGAAGTAAAGAATTATAGATATGTTAAAAATGACAGTTTTGTGGTAAACAAACATGTAGAACCCAAAAATAATTATAAAACTTAATTTTACAGATAAAACAAAGTTTTTTTATTCACAAAAAGTGTGACATTGTGAACTTTGAAGAAAGGCCTTACAATTGGAATAACAATTTTCACATATTGTAATGTTTTTTCCTCAGTCTCTAATAGGATGTGCATAAAAAAGAATGATTCGTTTATTTCCAAAACAAGCATGTGTCTTGCCAAGTATTAGGATCGATTTTGGCCTAAACAAGAAAAGCATAATCATTTTTAACACGTTTTCAGAAAAAGCGAGCTAATGCTTTCACTTTGTCATCTGTCAGTCTGTCCATCCATCTGTTTGTAGACATTCTAGTCTGTTTGCATTGAAAACAATGATTATCACCTTTACCTCCAGAGGGGTTTCCAACTTCTTTGCTTTTAGAGATAAATTTAAAATTTTATTTTGGGTTGGGTGGATAATGATGAAATATTACAATTCGCACTTTCAGAATCTCTCAATAGTTAAAATTGCACCCTCTAACGTTGGAAAAAGTTGAAAATTTTAGACGAATATTCCAAGTGTTATAGTTATGTTAGAAAATTTTGGTTGTGAAATATGAATAACCATGAAGTTTGCATTGAAAACAATGATTATCACCTTTACCTCCAGAGGGTTTTCAAAACGCAATTGTGTTGTAATTGATAATTGTTTGTTTTTAGGAATATATTTAAAATTCGTTTTGGTAGGATAGGTATTGATAACCTATTGTGATTTGTACTTTCCGAATCTTCCAAAAGTTTTAATTGCATCAAGAAAAATCTTGTTAGTCAATGCCACAACATCCTTATTTTCCATGCAATGCTTATTTTTATGTACTTAAAACGTTTTGAATTATGTTAGTTTCTGCCCATTATCTAATTTGGAGTGCCAATGTATTTTAATTCAGCATACGTTGTTCATTAATTAAAACTAGAATAATAAAATCGCTTCTGTGAATATGATGCGTGTTTTCAAAGAGAATGAAAATTATCTCTTTACTAACTTTTGCACCTTCTAACAGTAGGAACTCGAACTAATGGATTATTAGGGAAAAATGTAAGCAATATTAGTATCAATGAAACAAAAAGAATTTCTCATATCTTGAAAAAGTTTCGTTTTCCAACCAGTGTAAACCGCTTGATCATCACTCTACAACCACGGGGCGGGGGTGGCTCAATCGGTAGCACGCCAGGCTCGTTATCTGCAGTTCCCAGATTCGAGTCCCAACTGTGTCAGCGTTGAGATTTTTCTCCGCAAAATTCCCCGCCCTGCCCACGGTCAGTAGGGGACACCGATGGGCTTGGAAAGGCCACCGTCCGTTGGATGGGACATTAAGCCGTGGCCCCGTGTGAGGGAGAGCCATACCCTGTGCACGTTAAAGAACACGCTGGATGGCCTTGACGGGAGGCTACCATCTGTCTCCCAACAGCTGTTCCAGTGGGTCCCCTCCCCAAACCTTCTCTGAGCCTTCGGGGTCCATGTGACCTGGCCATTTAGCCCATGGTGTGCAAAAAAGTGCCGCTCAGAGGTAAAACAACCCATCTACAACGAATTTCAAGTTTTCAACACAAATAGGTCGTTTTCAGCATTCCTTTAAAAATTTTCGAAGTTACTGTCTTCTAAGGACAGAAATTAAAAAACTGTAGGATTTCAAAAATTTCAATCCTAAAAAAAGGAATTTTTTTGTCTCTCCAGGTAAAATGGTAGTTCACTACAAAAATTTCATTTGCAGTATTCTTTTAAAGCTTTTCCATTTTCAATATTTTTTTCTCCCTTTAGAAGGCTTGTTAAAACTTTTGCGAGATTCCGAAAATGCATATCCTAATATTTCATCAGTACTCATTCAACTTAAAAAGAATTTTTAATTCATCTCTATATAGTTGAACATAGACTACAGAGTGAAATCAACTTGTTTTTGGGAAAATGAACTAAAGAATGGAAAGCTACAGGGAAATTTAAAAATAGGCCTTGAAAGAACTTGAATATGTCACCAAAAGTTTATTTCAAATATAGTGACTCACGTAGAAAATGGGGAGATGACTTAACATATAATAATAATTTATTTCATGCAGGGGGTTACAGTAAAGCCAAGGTATCTGGAGATCATACCCCACTCCTATCAAAACACAATTTTTTATGCTCCGGGTCAGACCAGATGACGCCCTGATCAATGAGCATCTGGACTTCCCATCACCACAATCACCATTTGTCCAATTTTTTTTATTACATAGCGAATTGGGCATCACCCGATGGATCACTACCCCATAAGCAGAGGTTTGAAACCTTTTGACACTGCGACCCCCCTAGTATTGTAATTTATACGACCCCTTAGAATCGTAGGTAAATTTATTCAATCCCTTCCCTCTTCTGTGCAATGTAGGACCTACATATTTGGAAAAAAAAAAACTAAAATACTAGCAAATATAAAACTATTGGGGCTTTTCAACACCCAAGCTGCTCGCGACCCACAATTTCAGAACTACTGCCATAAACAAAGAGACAAAGACACTATATTAAACTGGACACTTTTATGTTTTGTGAAAAGAAAGCCATACACAAAGTTCCAAAACTTTGAAAGTAAGTTTTTTATGAAAAAATGTTACTGAAAATAAATTGAAGAATTGCGCCTTCTAACGGTGAAAAAACTTTAAAATTTCAAACGAATATTTGCAAGCGATGTAATTACGGTAAAAATTTACATCAAGAGATACAATTATTATAATAAATGGTTCACTAACATAATTGTAATACTTGAAGTTTGTGAAGCGATTTTTTCGGTTTTCATCAATTAGGGGAGGGTGTGACAATGGCGGCTGCTGTTGAATGTTTCAGCGTCAATCACTCTAAATATTAAACGAATATTGTTCTAAATTGAGATTTAGAAAGATTTGAGTGAGATCTTCATTTATCTCTAGTGACATCCGTAAAAGGAATATTTTGAAAGTTATGGAGCTTTGAATGTGGGATTTCCGTTGTAAAGAGGGACAAGAACAGTAATACATAGAACTAATGTAAGAATGTGCTCCTAAAAGTTTGCTTCTTTGCATTGCTGTCTGAATCCTTTGGAAAAGAATTTATTTTCAAGTTAATATGTACATTACATTTCTAAAACGTATATAGTTAAGATTGTTGCTTATTCATAATATTTTTAGATTTGATAACCATTAGCATATAACTAATAAGCAGAATATAACCTAATAGAGTAGGGCATCGACATCCGATATTCTCAAGGATCGATGATATTTGCAGGAACCGGTGACTTTTCGATTCAGTTGTGAGCGAAGAATGGGTGGACATATCCAGACGCGTGGGTGGAGTTTTCGCCAATTAGTGTGCGGGGCGGCCAGGGGCGTAGCTATGGAAGGGATGGGGGGAGATTCCCCCCCGAGAGTAACTCGGAGTTGGCAAAATTCGAAGCGACTTCGCAAAATCTAGGTGAGTTGTGAAAATTTGTAATCTTTTTTTTTGTAAAATTAAGGGGAGTTCTCAAAATCGAGGCAAATCTAGGACAGTTTGAAAATGGAGAGACGGCAAAATTTAGAGCAGTTGGCAATATTCGAACTCAGGTGAGTTGGCAAAATCCTGGGGAGTTGGCAAAAATCGGACTGATTTGGTAAAATCTTGGGAGTTGACAGAATTCGGAGTGACTTGGCTAAATCGTGGAAAGTTGGCAAAATTCAGGTGAGATGTAAAAATTTTGTTTATTTTCTGTAAAATTATGGTGAGTTGGCAAAACTTAGGGAGTTGGCAAAAACTAGGGGCAGTTAGCAAAATTCGGAATGACATGGCAAAATCGTGGAGAGTTGGCAAAATTCAGGTGAGATATAAAAATTGCAATCTTTTTTCTGTAAAATAATGACGTGTTGGCAAAATCGAGGCAACTTTGCAATATTTAGGAGAGTTGGCAAATCTTGGGGGAGCTAGCAAAATTCAGGTGAAATGTAAAAATTGGGAATTTTTTCTGTAAAATTGTGGCGAATTGGCAAAATCTAGGGCAGTTTGGCAAAATTCGAATCCACTTAGTAGTAAAATACGGGCGAGTTGTGAATATTGGGATTGTTTTTGTGAAATTATGGACAGTTGAGAAAATCGAGAAAACTTGGTAAAATTTTGGGTAGTTTGAAAAATTTGAAGTGACTTGGCAAATTCAGGAGAGATGTAAAATTGGGATTGTTTTGCGAAATTAAGGAGAGGTGGTAAAATCTAGCGAAGTTGGCAAAGCTGGAAACCACTTGGTTAAGTACAGGTAAGTTGTAAAAATTGGGATTGGTTTGGCCGAGTGGTTAGCACGCTTGGCTACTGATCTAAGGGACCTGGGTTCGAGCCCCGGATTAGGCATGGATGTGTGTGTCGTTTTTCTGCTGAGGTCCTGCCATCCTCTCAGATCTCCTACTGTGGCATATAAACTGACAGGCTCCTGTCAGACCTCTGTGGCAAGCAGCTGCTTGAGGGGGTATTTATTTTTTTATTTTTATTATTTGTGAAATTAAGGAGAGTTGAAAAAACCGAGAAGTCTTGGCAAAATATAGGGGAGTAGATAAAATTCGAAGACACTTGGTAAAATACAGGGGAGTTGAAAAATTGTGCCTTGTGCAATTAAGGATAGTTGATAAAATTCGAAGTGACTTGGCAAATTCAGGAAAAATGTAAAAGTTGCAATTTTTTTTGTAAAATTACGACGAGTTGGCAAAATCTAGGGTAGTTGGCAAAATTCTAATCCACTTGGTAAAATATAGGCGAGTTGTGAAAATTGGGATTGGTTTTGTAAAATTAAGGAGTGCCGGACAAATCGATGAAACTTAACAAAATGTAGGACAGTTGGCAAAATTCTAATCCACTTGGTAAAATATGGGCGAGTTGTGAAAATTGGGATTGGGTTTGTGAAATTAAGGAGAGTTGACAAAATCGAGAAAACTTGACAAAATCTTGGGAGAGTGTGAAAAATTTGAAGTGACTTGGCAAATTTAGGAGAGATGTAAAGATTGAGATTGGTTTTATGAAATTAAAGAGAGTTGGCAAAATCAAGGGGAGTTGGGAAAATTCACACTGACTTGCTACAATTCAGACGAGATGTAAATATCCACACACACACGGAGCGAAAACCATCAAGGTACGAATCAGACAGAGACATTATTTTCTCAGTTGGAAAAATTTGATTTTCCAGTTGGAAAAGTTTCGATATACACCCCCCCCCCCCAAAACCTTCGCCCCAAGTCCTTGCTACGCTCCTGTGGGCGGCACTCTAACGTTCCCGTATAATTGTTCTCAACCAGTCAGCGTCTTTGTTATTGTTCAATACAATGTCCCTGCTTTCTTTTGAAATACATAAGGGGCATTGTTATTCTTTGTTTATCTTCTGTTTAATGCAGTTGTTCAGTGTAGACATGGTATGTTTTTGTGAATTATAAGTATATTGTGCTTATTTTTGAATAACCACCTACTCACCACTCATATGCCGCCTCCACTATCGATTTGATCAGTCCTACTATTAAAGTCTGAGGTAAATACTAATTTATTGTTTTTGTCTTTTATTATTATTTAAATAAGCTTTATTAAACAGTCATTTTAACGTAAAAATCAAATATAACGTATAAGAAGTACCTATATTATGTGTTGTTAGAGTCACATATCAAGGGTTCGGAACGAATTACGGAACACTATTGGAACATTATTGGTTTCACCTTACGATATTTTGTAGATAAAATGTGTTTTGTGGAACGAATTGTAATCTGATGTTGGGGCTCTCTGTTATGGTCATTTATTTTCAACTTATTAATTCTTTAAAGTTATATGCGAACCTAGGAAAGTTATTTTCTCCTGAATTACTCTTTGAACCCTTGAATGCAATTTGTTGCAAATGCGAACCCATCACGATTTTGCTCACTGCCTCTTGGACCTGATACACCAAAGAATCAAAACATTATGACCAGCACGTCTTTATGCAAATCAAAGCAACTGCAGGTAAACGACGGCAAATGCGAAAATCATGAAATGGTATAAATAACACCTGATACTAATCTCTGTTAATCAGTGTTATTCTTGTTCTACACAGATGGGAAAGGCAGCGGACTTAAGTGAGTTTGACAAAGGCCAAATTGTAATGGTCAGACGACTAGGTCAGAGCATTTCTGAGATGGCAAGGCTTGTGGTCAGCCGTATTTAATACATTCAAAAAAGTCTGAGGAGGGAAGAGCCACGAACAACAACTGGCAACGTGGCTAACCACAACTCATCAATGCTAGAGTGAGCGAAGACTATCCCGTATGGTACAAGTCAACAGAAGGGATGTTGTGGCACAACTCGCCCATAATTTGAATGCTGGTGATGGGAATAATGTGCTACAACACACAGGACGCTCTAAGTGACATGATAACCTCGGTTCAATGTCAAAAGCGCTTACAATGGACATGTGAACATCAAAACTAAACCTTTAATGATTGGAAGAAGGTTGTCTGGTCCGGTGAATCTCATTTCCTGTTGCACCATGTGGACAGCTTTGTGTGGGGCGGGGGTGGCTCAGTTGGTAGCGCGCCAGGCTCGTAATCTGTAAGTAGGGGGAAAAGGAGAGTTCTAACTCAGTGGCGGATCAATGATTGATGATCATCCGCCACCGCCTTGAAACACATGGTCATCAATCACATTAGTCATGCAGTGTCAAAAAGAATACCTCCGTCCAGTAATGTATTAATCTGAAATTATTCAGTTAAATTGCAGATAATCCATTAGTAATTTCCACCGGCGTCCATCTTGGTTTCCACAAATTTTTTTCCAGTTCACCATTTTGAAATCTGATGTCACCGATTAGCAGTTCTACCTTTTAAAGTATTTTTACCCAACTCATACAGGTCACCATTACATATTTCCCTTCAATAATTTTCATAATTTCAAATAATTTATTTTTAAATCAGATTTTTTTTCCACCGTTTTTTTTTTTATTATTTTTTTTTTCATTTTTTACCCAATAGTATTTTTTCTTTTTCTGAAGGACAGTCTTTTAAATCAGTTTCTGCGGGATAATATATTAATCCGAAATTATATTATTCAGTTAAATTGGAGGTAATAATATATAACAGATAGTATTGGATAACAACTCGGTCATAATTTCCAGAGAAAACTATCTTGGTTTTTACCCTCATCCGAATTTTTTCTAAGTCCAGAGCCGCCATTTTTAATCCTGACGTCACACGGGCCGTGTGACTCATCTCGTAGTTAACAACTCTCGTGGTCTCAGAATTCTCCATCCTAATTATGGAGCCATCTAGTGTTTAACTAACGTACCCATATCTGAAAAAAAAAACCTCTCTCCCAGGCGGGTTTTTGAACGCTTTATCTTATAGGTCAGAAACTTAACTCTGCGCGCTAACGCACCCGGCTACAGCTTGTTACTTACGCGGGTTGCTTAGATGTGTCTGAAGTGGGGATAAGCGTTCTTTACTAAACAATCTCGGTTGGTTCTATTTCCTTCACGAGTTTTATATTGTTGTATTTTTATTAGTATTTTTTTCATTTTTTATTAACGTATGTTTTTTTCTTTATTTTTGTTACCAGCGTATTTTTATTTCTTTTCAATTCGTGATTATCCTCGTAAATCAACCCCACATATATTTCTATACTTTAATGTGGTAGTTGTATATTTCATGTATTTATTCCTTATTAATTAAACATTCATCCATAACTGATACCCCCTTTATTAATATGCAACCTCTTTATTAAACACATAAAAAGTCCCATCCCCATCGCACGGCTAACCTCATAATTTCCACCCTCAAAATAATTAAGTCCAACCAAACTTTCGGTGGCAACCCTTCTCAGAACGGCTGATGCAATCCTCCAAGTAATTACAAAGTCCCATATTCATATAATTCTAAGTCCTGCAACGTGTATTTCGCAACAAACGTTCGGTACCTCACACTTACGGGGACCACGTTTTACTGTCGGATGGTTTTACGAACTTAAAGGCCCTACGTATTTAAAAAAATATATATTATTCCAAACGGAGGAATCACACATCTCTGTATAATAATTCGTATTTTTTAAATATCTACATATTTTAATCTCGCATGCTCATGCCAGTGATCTTATCGGTTCATTGCTAAAGGGTGAGTGGAGATTGAACTCGGATGAAAGCTATTTGCTACTGATTAATAATTTCCTTCATTTAATGCAAGAGTTTGAATAAAAAACGGTTTTTAACATAGTACTGTGTAAAGTGTGTGTGTGAGGGGGGGACTCTGAATAATTATTTTCAGCGTACATGGATATACTTTTCCCATTCTGCGTCAACAGACCAAGCAATAAATTTATATCTTTCTCTCATATTTTTATTCTCAAACACGTTTCATAGGAAGACATCACAGTAATCATTGCTTGAAAAAATAACTGATTTCAAAAAGTCCCATTTATCGAGCCCATATTCTGCCGGTGGCTGATGTTTTCCCTATCATTCTGCATTTTCACAGAACCACGATTTATTGAGGGTCGTCGGTATCATAAGCATTATTTCAACAATCTGAGAACAGTCCTACCATTTACGCAACATAAAATAAACATTTTTTTCAAGTTCACTTATTCCCTCTGTATAATTATTAGTGGTATATTTCATTAAGAGTGATTTTTTTTCTTCATCATACCCCTCCTGCGGACCACGTTTTATTGACGGTCGCCAATAATTATCTGAGAATTAAATAAAGCAGTAATGAATATGTTATACAACGGGTTTAACACTGTTTGCTCTGTATAATAATTATCAGCGTTGTTTATTTGGAATTACTTCCCCACTCTGTGAAAACAGTCCACGCAATATATTTTTAACCTCTTCCCAGTTTTACCCCGTTTCATAGACAGTAATAAATGTTTTATGTTCCGAATAGGGCATTACACTCCTTGCTCTGAAGGAGGACTTTTTTTTACTGCTTATCTCACTCATCATGAGGGACCACGTTTCATTGACGGATGACACCACGTAGGTGACCGTGAAAATGTCTGTAATATTACTCCATATTGGCAATTCCTTGCTTCTGTCGGTGGCTGAATTCACTCGTGCTGTGTTTAAAAATATTTATACTCGCCGGGCTGTATGAAATGTTTACATTTTATCTCACACTTCCTTCATGTCTCGCTAGGAACCATGTTTTAATGACAGATGGTGCCGTGAAAGTAACCTAGTAATTCTATTTTTCCATAATGGAATTTACACTCTTAACTCTCTATAATGCAGATCGCAACAATATACTAGTAATATACATTATTTCTCATTTCTGTGAATCACATTCTTCGTATATCTGCTGAAATGCCGAAGCTTTCTCATTCTCGCTCAGCATTCATTCTCATTCAGCGCCGAAGCTTTCTCATTTCGCTGGATTAATCCAGGTATGTTGAGAGGGTACGTTCGAGTGAGACTAATGTATTATTTTTTATAGTAGTTTATTGTATTTGACTATTGTCCTCTATTAACACGCATTCGTGTTGGAACTAGTTTTTTCACGTAAGCTGATACGTATGAGCATGCATAATCAAACAAAATGTACTGGAGATGATAGAATACCTTCAAAATATGCTGGAATGCCTTCCACTTAGAAGAATTTTGAAAATATTCTTCCATCCACTGCACTGTGTGCGTATTTACTGTTATTCCAAATTCACTGCATATAGTGTCTTTCTACCAACCACTGCAATGTGAGCGTAATTACAAATATTCTGCCATTCATTTTACTGTTTTTCAAACCAATTTTAGCAACCATTTTGTTGGTTTTTCAATTCTGAGGGGTCTTTATGCATTCAATTTAATTAAATTGCCTAGTATATGTAGCAAAGGGCTCATAGTTCGATAGAGAAAGGGTATCAGACCGCTGTTAGGAGAGAAATCCTCCTGTCAAGGTCGTTCAGAGTGTTTTTTTGACGCTAAGAATGGTATTAGACAGATATACGAAGAATGTGATTCACAGAAATGAGAAGTAATGTATGTTACTAGTATATTGTTGCGATCTGCATTATAGAGAGTTAAGAGTGTAAATTCCATTATGGAAAAATAGAATTACTAGGTTACTTTCACGGCACCATCTGTCATTAAAACATGGTTCCTAGCGAGACATGAAGGAAGTGTGAGATAAAATGTAAACATTTCATACAGCCCGGCGAGTATAAATATTTTTAAACACAGCACGAGTGAATTCAGCCACCGACAGAAGCAAGGAATTGCCAATATGGAGTAATATTACAGACATTTTCACGGTCACCTACGTGGTGTCATCCGTCAATGAAACGTGGTCCCTCATGATGAGTGAGATAAGCAGTAAAAAAAAGTCCTCCTTCAGAGCAAGGAGTGTAATGCCTTATTCGGAACATAAAACATTTATTACTGTCTATGAAACGGGGTAAAACTGGGAAGAGGTTAAAAATATATTGCGTGGACTGTTTTCCCAGAGTGGGGAAGTAATTCCAAATAAACAACGCTGATAATTATTATACAGAGCAAACAGTGTTAAACCCGTTGTATAACATATTCATTACTGCTTTATTTAATTCTCAGATAATTATTGGCGACCGTCAATAAAACGTGGTCCGCAGGAGGGGTATGTGATGAAGAAAAAAAATCACTCTTAATTAAATATACCACTAATAATTATACAGAGGGAATAAGTGAACTTGAAAAAAATGTTTATTTTATGTTGCGTAAATGGTAGGACTGTTCTCAGATTGTTGAAATAATGCTTATGATACCGACGACCCTCAATAAATCGTGGTTCTGTGAAAATGCAGAATGATAGGGAAAACATCAGCCACCGGCAGAATATGGGCTCGATAAATGGGACTTTTTGAAATCAGTTATTTTTTCAAGCAATGATTACTGTGATGTCTTCCTATGAAACGTGTTTGAGAATAAAAATATGAGAGAAAGATATAAATTTATTGCTTGGTCTGTTGATGCAGAATGGGAAAAGTATATCCATGTACGCTGAAAATAATTATTCAGAGTCCCCCTCACACACACACTTTACACAGTACTATGTTAAAAACCGTTTACGACGTTTATTTTGAAATGGTTTAGTACGAAAGTTAATGATTTTTAGGAGGAAATAAAAAAAAAACGATAGTGGCACCATTTGGTTCAAAGAATTATTTATTCAAACTCTTGCATTAAATGAAGGAAATTATTAATCAGTAGCAAATAGCTTTCATCCGAGTTCAATCTCCACTCACCCTTTAGCAATGAACCGATAAGATCACTGGCACGAGCATGCAAGATTAAAATATGTAGATATTTAAAAAATACGAATTATTATACAGAGATGTGTGATTCCTCCGTTTGGAATAATATATATTTTTTTAAATACGTAGGGCCTTTAAGTTCGTAAAACCATCCGACAGTAAAACGTGGTCCCCGTAGGTGTGAGGTACCGAACGTTTGTTGCGAAATACACGTTGCAGGACTTAGAATTATATGAATATGGGACTTTGTAATTACTTGGAGGATTGCATCAGCCGTTCTGAGAAGGGTTGCCACCGAAAGTTTGGTTGGACTTAATTATTTTGAGGGTGGAAATTATGAGGTTAGCCGTGCGATGGGGATGGGACTTTTTATGTGTTTAATAAAGAGGTTGCATATTAATAAAGGGGGTATCAGTTATGGATGAATGTTTAATTAATAAGGAATAAATACATGAAATATACAACTACCACATTAAAGTATAGAAATATATGTGGGGTTGATTTACGAGGATAATCACGAATTGAAAAGAAATAAAAATACGCTGGTAACTAAAATAAAGAAAAAAACATACGTTAATAAAAAATGAAAAAAATGCTAATAAAAATACAACAATATAAAACTCGTGAAGGAAATAGAACCAACCGAGATTGTTTAGTAAAGAACGCTTATCCCCACTTCAGACACATCTAAGCAACCCGCGTAAGTAACAAGCTGTAGCCGGGTGCGTTAGCGCGCAGAGTTAAGATAAAGCGTTCAAAAACCCGCCTGGGAGAGAGGTTTTTTTTTCAGATATGGGTACGTTAGTTAAACACTAGATGGCTCCATAATTAGGATGGAGAATTCTGAGACCACGAGAGTTGTTAACTACGAGATGAGTCACACGGCCCGTGTGACGTCAGGATTAAAAATGGCGGCTCTGGACTTAGAAAAAATTCGGATGAGGGTAAAAACCAAGATAGTTTTCTCTGGAAATTATGACCGAGTTGTTATCCAATATCATCTGTTATATATTATTACCTCCAATTTAACTGAATAATATAATTTCGGATTAATATACTATCCCGCAGAAACTGATTTAAAAGACTGTCCTTCAGAAAAAGAAAAAATACTATTGGGTAAAAAATGAAAAAAAATAATAAAAAAAAAACGGTGGAAAAAAAATCTGATTAAAAATAAATTATTTGAAATTATGAAAATTATTGAAGGGAAATATGTAATGGTGACCTGTATGAGTTGGGTAAAAATACTTTAAAAGGTAGAACTGCTAATCGGTGACATCAGATTTCAAAATGGTGAACTGTAATGTCTGTAAATGGTAGCTAGGTAGTCACTGGAAGGAGAGCTATGCACCAATCCCCTGTGATGATGCATAGAACCGGCCAGGCCTAGCACCTAATGTCCAACCCCGCCTTCTCGTGGTGCGGACCGTTAGTAACTTTCAAAAGAGATACTCTCTTGTGGAAGTGAACGGAAGGGGAGGGCTGCCAGATTAGTGTGGCCTACTGATCTAGACAACTATGGCTACTTTTCTTTTTTTCTTACCCTGCTGAGGAGTGGTCAACCACACAGGGTCCTGGTGCTGACCATATAAACCTACTGGACTGGACAGATATATGGCTCTGAGCTTGATTATGGATCCTGATTTTGCTGCACTGGTGAGCTTCTGTGGAGGGAAAATCTTCCGCTGTGTTTTCTTTTTGTTTGTGGGCTGACAGCCCCAAGTGAATAGATTCACAGGATATGTTTATCAGCTGGTGGATAATCCTGAGCAGAAGTCATCGCAGGCACCTGAATTCTTTGCTTCTATTGGCATCGTCAAATTCTACATTGGAGGAAGTCTTCCAGTGTAGATGGCTTCAGCCTTTGGTAGTGGGGGAACGGGTCTTTGACCCATGTCTGCGATTAGGGGACTGTTTGATATTGTCGGCATTCCCTCTCTCAATAAACATAATTTCTTTAAACATCCCACTAACCATTTTCTCTCCATAGGTAGTTGGAATGTGAGGACTCTGCACAGAGCTTTTTCTCTTGATGTCCTCACACAAGAATTCCACCGTTATAATTTAGATATTCTCGACTTGCAAGAGACCAGATGGACAGATAAAGGTCAGATTCTTAAAAATAAATTTGAATTTCTCTTTTCAGGGAGGGACGACAATAAACATCACCAAGGCGTGGGTCTGCTTCTCAGCAGACACGCTAGCGATGCTCTTCTAGGATATGAGTGCATTAATGAAAGGTTTCTTACAGCAAAATTTCAGACAAGCGTTAAAGACTTGAATGTTATCTGCTGTTATGCCCCCACTGAGGATGCCGATGAGGATGAGAAGGATAGGTTTTATGAACAACTTCAGGATATTTTGAATTCTGTCAAGAAAGGAGATATTACCCTTGTTCTTGGTGACTTCAATGCCAAAGTTGGTACTGACTCTGACCTTTGGGGAGGAGTAATAGGCCCTTTTGGTATTGGTAGCTGCAATAGCAATGGGCAACGTCTCCTACAGGTAAGTAAACTCAATGGATTCAGAATAACTAACACTTATTACAAACACCGCGACATGCATAAGTACACATGGGTTTCACCTGATGGGCTGCATAAGAATATGATTGATTACATATTAATTAACAGCAAATGGGCTAGTTCTGTTAGGAATACCAGGGCATATAGGGGAGCTGAAATCGGATCTGACCATTACCTTGTTAAAAGTGTGTTGCAACTTAAATTTAAAAAGTGTTGTGCTAGGGTTAAAAAATTTGCTTTTAATACTGAAGCTCTGAAAGATCCAGTTATAGCCAAAGCTTACCATGATAGGTTACTTAGTCATTATGACAGTCATGGTTTGCTTACTACTGAAGTTGAGGAAGAATGGGATCATTTTAAACAGGCTTTTATGGACACTAACAGTACTCTTTTAGGAAAAAAGGAGCAGAAGAGACAGAATTATCTGAGTGATAAGGCACTTGAGCTTATTTCGGAAAGAAAGAACTGCAGGAATGTCCTTAATCAATACCCTACTAGTCCTAATAGAAAGCATTACAGAGAACTTAATAAACGTGTAAAAGATCAGTTAGCTGCTGATAAGAATCTTTGGCTTCATGGTTTGGCTGACAAAGCCGAGGAAGCAGTTAGACAGCACAACAGCAGAGAGCTGTTAATGTTTTGTGTGGTAGAAAACGGACTGGCATACAAGGATTGAAGGATAAACAAGGTAAGGTTATAGAAGGGGAGGATTCTGTCATGGCTAGGTGGGCTGAGCATTTCAATGATGTTCTAAACAATGTAGTTAGTTCTACTCCCATTGTTTGCAATGATGATAGATGCATTGGTGGCTTTAATGTTTGCCCTATAACACAATCTGAAGTTATTGTGGCTGTTTCTAAACTTAAACTTCATAAATCCCCAGGGGTAGATGAAATTACTACCGAAATGCTTAGAGCTGGGAATGTTTCGGTTACCACTTGGATGACTGAAATTCTGAATATCTTTTATGATAAAGGCATGGTTCCTAAAAATTTTACCAGAGCTATTGTTATCCCTATTTTCAAAAAAGGTGATCGCAGTTCTTGTGATAACTATAGGGGTATCAGCCTACTCTCTGTTCCAGGTAAAGTTCTTTCCATGATTATGCTTGATAGAATTAAGAATCTGGTTGACAGTCAATTGCGTGATGAGCAATGTGGATTCAGAAGTGGTAGGGGATGTGTGGATCAGATATTTTCACTTAGGCAGATTCTTGAGAAATGTTTAGAGTTTCAGAAACCTTTGGTTGCTAGCTTTGTTGATTTCAAAAAGGCTTTCGACTCTGTTGATCGTCATAATTTGTGGTTGATTGTGGAATCATATGGTATACCAGATAAGTTAGTTAACATAATGAAAGCTCTCTATAATAACACTGAGTCGTGTGTGAGAGTTGGTAAGGCTTGTAGCAATTGGTTTAGCATTACTTCTGGTGTTCGACAAGGGTGCATTTTGTCTCCTTTTCTCTTTAGCTTGGTTATTGATTATGTTATGCGATATTCACTTCAAGGGAAAGATTTTGTCCTTAAATGGGCTGGAGATACGAAAATTTCTGATTTAGATTATGCTGATGATTTAGCCCTTTTGGCAAATGATGTTGATGAGATGAACTCTTTCATTAGAGCTGTTGATGAGACTGGTAGTAGAGTAGGTTTGGTTATAAACAGAGAGAAAACTAAAGTGATGAAAATTGGTCAGGCAGGCTGTGATTCAGTAAATCTGAATGGTTGCAGTCTTGAGCAGGTGTCACAGTTTAATTACCTTGGGAGCTATGTAACTGATAATGGTGATGTGCGGAATGAGATTAACAAGCGAATAGGGATTGCTGCCGGGACTTTTAAGAATCTATGGAGAAATAGGCGTATACACCTAAAGACTAAAATTAGACTGTATAATAGTTTGGTTCTTTCTAGGGTTAGTTATGGTAGTGAAACTTGTACACTTTGTAAACAAGATAACAGGAAACTAGATGCTTTTGATTCCAGATGCTTACGCAGTATTTTGGGCATTAGGTGGTTCAACTTTGTAACTAATGATGAGGTTAGGCAAAGGAGTTTGCAACCTCCTTTAAGCAGCATATTGTGCAGAGAGAGACTCCGTTGGTTTGGCCATGTTGCCCGTATGAATAATTATAGATGTGCGGATAGGGTTATGAACAGTGTGCCTAAAGGCCTCTTAAAGAAGGGGAGACCTAGGATGCGGTGGGCAGACAATGTCAAACAGGACTTTGTTAGAATTGGTTGCAGTGGCCAGATGCAGTAGATGTAGCTCAGGATAGACTTGCTTGGAGAACTAAATTGCACGGTCTGGTTGGACCTCCGTAGCCCATGGCTGCTTGATGATGATGATGATGATGATGGTGGTGATGACGATGATGATGAACTGGAAAAAATTTGTGGAAACCAAGATGGAGGGTAAAAATACTTTAAAAGGTAGAACTGCTAATCGGTGACATCAGATTTCAAAATGGTGAACTGGAAAAAAATTTGTGGAAACGAAAATGGACGTCGGTGGAAATTACTAATGGATTATCTGCAATTTAACTGAATAATTTCAGATTAATACATTACTGGAGGGAGGTATTCTTTTTGACACTGCATGACTAATCTGATTGATGATCATCCGCCACCGCCTTGAAACACATGGGTGGCGGATCCCATAGGATTAACATTGATCCGCCACTGAGTTAGAACTCTCCGTTTCCCCCTACTTCTGTAGTTCTCAGGTTCGAATCCCAGCTGGGTCAGCATTGAGATTTATCTCCGCAAAATTCCCCGCCCTGCCCACGGTCAGTAGGGGACACCAATGGGCTTGGAAAGGCCGCCCTCTGTCGGATGGGACGTTAAGCCGTGGCCCCGTGTGTGGGAGAGCCATACCCTGTGCACATTAAAGAACACGCTGGATGGCCTTGACGGGAGACTACCATCTGTCTCCCAACAGCTGTTCCAGTGGGCCCCCTCCCCCAACCTTCTCTGAGCCTTTGGGGTCCATGTGACCTGGCCATTTAGCCCTTGGTGTGCAAAAAAAGTGCCGCTCAGAGCTAAAACAACCCAACAGCCTTGTGTGTTGCACCAGGATGCACTGTGGGACAAAAACAAACCAGTGGAGGAAGTGTAATGCTTTGGGCAATGTTCTGCTGTGAAATCCTGGGTCCAGTCATTCATGTGCAAGAAACTATGACGTCTACCACCTACCTAAACATCATTGCAGATCAGGTACATCCTTTCATAGGAATGGTATATCCCTCTAGTAGTGCCTTCTTTCAGCAGGATAATGCGCCATGCCACACCGCGCAGATTGTTTGAGAATGGTTTGCAGAACATGAGGAATCTAGGTATTGCCCAGGACTACAAATTTCCCAGACATCAATCTAGTCGAGCATCTGTGATTTGTGTTGGAAAAGCATATCCGATCTGTGGCGACTCAATCGCATAACTTAAAGAGTTAAAGGATCTGCTGGTAACATATTGGTACCAGATACTACAAGACACCTATAGAAATCTTGTAACTTCCATGCCTTGCTGGATAAGAGCTGTTTTGGCTGCGCATGGAGAACCAACATCATATTAGGCAGGTGGTCATAATGTTTTGGCTCTTCAGTATATATTCTTTGACATAAGTACTTGTTGGCTGACTGATGGATGAAAACAAAATTGGCAGCATGGTAGAAAAGTACGCAGGTTTCCATAAATTAAGGAACAACTGAAAATATCGCAATATCTTAAAACTCCTCCAACAATAGAAATGTATACTATATAAAATACGACGCAAGATTGAGGTATGGTATTAAAATTCATGCCGCCAGCAGCGATATATTATGCAGAGGTGTCGAGCATTAAAAGTGGGCATTTCAAAGCATTCTGTGAAGTGTGGCGTTTTCGAGATTATTGGATATGTTATACCAGACAATTTATCAGAAAAATTGCAATGACGAACTATAGGTCGGCACGACACGAGCTAAAGTCCACTTCATGTGAGTAATTCAGAGACGCATAGTGTTTGGAAGAGATTTCAACAAAACAACGCATTCAAACAATTCAGTAATGGACGACGAGGTGCAACAGTCTCGAGTGAAGACTGCTAACGCACCTAGTGGAACGGTGATATCCTTTACCACCATACGATAAAGATTTCATGAAATATGCCAGTTGGGTTGGGTTGTTTTACCTCTGAGCGGCACTTTTTTGCACACCATGGGCTAAATGGCCAGGTCACATGAACCCCGAAGGCTCAGAGAAGGTTGGGGGAGGGGACCTACTGGAACAGCTGTTGGGACACAGATGGTAGCCTCCCGTCAAGGCCATCCAGCGTGTTCTTTAACGTGCACAGGGTATGGCTCTCCCACACACGGGGCCACGGCTTAACGTCCCATCCGACGGACGGCGGCATTTCCAAACCCATTGGTGTCCCCTACTGACCGTGGGCAGGGCGGGGAATTTTGCGGAGATAAATCTCAACGCTAACCCAGCTGGGACTCGAACCTGGGAACTACAGATTACGAGCTTGGCGCGCTACCGACTGAGCCACCCCCGCCCCGAAATATGCCAGTATGCTATGCAACCAATGGTGAGTATGCATTCTCCTGACCTGATGCGACAGGAGAAGCCATGTCAACTGCATCCAGGAGCAATGGCAGTCTGTTCCCTTCGTGGATGAACCCACTCTCCACAGTGATTCATGGCATCAGTTGATAGGTTGGGAACCAGAAACCTGCTATCATGCCACAAATATCTGTGAATGGGACACCTAAGGTAGTGGCAGTGTCGTGGTTTAAGGAGGGATATCTGCACAACCAGTCTCATATACAGGGGTCATATATACAACCAGTCTCATGTACAGGGGTGAAATATTGGATTGCTTCATGCAATTATATAGGTGCAATAGGTGATACCTTCTTAGTGCCCGCCCACACAATTGTTTCCTTGTCGATCGTTATCTAGTGAATAGCATTGTTAACCTTTTCTCGATTATCCGATTATTGTTTTAACTGGCCAGTCTGTTGAGCGACGAATTTTGTACAGGTACCATGCAGTGGTAGAGCTACGTTTCCCAGCTCCCCCAACTCCTTCAATATAGGGCTAAAAAAATTATTAGAGAAAAATGGTAGATTTAAGGTCACCAATTTTTCCATTTTTAGCATAAATTTTTTTTCAGTGAAATTTAAAACGTAATTACTTCCGCAATGTTGCCTTCCTCCTTCTTCCCTGATTGATGTACATGAAAATGTTTTTAAAAGCCGTCATCACGGGCACAAAAATTAATGTGATATATAGTCAGAATATTTACACCAGAAATCGCTATTTTATAAAAAAAAAAGAACATTTGGTTAAACTAGGTCGTATTAAATTGCTCTTCTTCGTAGCAGTTTCTTTAGTGTTAAGATGATGTTAACTCTTTTTCAGAGCTATTAACCCTTTCACGACTAAGGGAAACATTTTTCCCATTTTAAAATTGGTGATTGTCGTATTTAATTATAACCTTATCTGCATTTTTTATACAGAATGTCAAAATAGAACGTATGCCGAACGCAATTACCTAAACGGGAACTTTTAGAAAACAAAAACAGAACTGTCAGGACGCATAATATATGTACTATGTGCAATGTCCATCTTTGCCTCACTACCAAAAGAAATTGCTTCGCAGAACATCATAATTAGCACATCATTTTGTATAGTAATTTTATTTCATAATTTTGTATTATTTTAGTTAACATTTTGTTCTAATAAACCAATAAATAAAAGACATTGCATAATAAGCCTAACTATCATTTGTGTTACCTTTATAGTCCATTGGGAAAAATATTTCCCATAAAATTCCAAAAAAACTACACATTGTTATGTATTTTTCTTATGATTTTTATTTATTTTACGTCTAAACAAACTAAACAGTTACATACTAATATTTACTCTTAGAAACTTTATGGTCCTGAAAGGGTTAGCTGCCTAGCGTAATTCTCTCGATATAGTAATTTTATATTTATCGTTATGCCTTATTACCATGGTTTTTTTTCCATTTCCTTTTTTGTTAATAATTAAATTTTTAATTTTTTTCCCATCCTTTCTTAATTTTTTACATTTTTTCACGAATATCCGATATTTCTACGCATTCAAACCACCCATATACAGGCCGATTAATCTAAGTTCTACTGTATTCGGATACCCATATTATCCATAACCGCCGGAATGATTTTGTCACATTGACAATAATGCCAAATAATCTCCCCTTTTCTTTTTTTTTAAAGGAGAAGGAGTTACTCCCTTACATAAACGACGGATTGGGTTGTTTTACCTCTGAGCGGCAATTTTTTACACATAATGGGCTAAATGGCCAGGTCACAAGGACCCCGAAAGCTCAGAGAAGGTTGGGAGAGGGGACCCACTGGAACAGCTGTTGGGAGACAGATGGTAGCCTCTCATCAAGGCCATCCAGCGTGTTCTTTAACGTGCACAGGGTATGTCTCTCCCACACACGGAGCCACGGCTTAATGTCCCATCCGACAGACGGCGGCCTTTCCAAGCCCATCGGTGTCCCCTACTGATCATGGGCAAGGCAGGAAATTTTGCGGACATAAACGACGGAGATAGTCTAAAAGCTCTATAGGATTTACCCTGTTTCTCACACACTGAAGTGCCATTGAATTAGGGATAGGAGACTTTATCCAAATTCAGTACCGCAAGTCCCGCATTTGCGCGCATGCTTGGTTGAAACTCTGGTCATATATAGCTGTCAGCTTTGGCTTCCCCAAGCATTCGTTGTGAGAAGTGTAATGGAAAAGGCACGGGATTTAGATGCATTTGACAGAGGACAGATCGTAGGTGCCCAACAGAAGGGACACTTGATCTCCGAAATTGTCAACGATCTTGGATTTTCTCGTACGACAGTTTCAAGAGTGTCCTGGTAATATGAAAATTCCGGCAAAAATAAAAGCACACAGACAAACTGCAAAAGACAACTAGTCTTGAATGATCATGGGCTTTGCCATCTGACCCGATAGGAGCCAGACATTATCTGAAATCACCTCCCATCTGAACACGGGTCCCAGCTACGAAGTCAGTGCACAGACCCTGCAACTCTCACTTCATTGTCTCATCTCAGGGAGTCGCCGACCTACGAGAGCCCCACTTCTGGCGGCATGACACCAGGCTCAACGCCTTGCCTTGGCTAAAGGACATCGAAACTGGACCATCGAAAATTGGCAATGGATAACCTGGAGTGATGAATCCTGATTTAAACTTCATCACGCCGATGGGAGACAGGGTATGGCGCCAACCCCATGGATCCTGCATGTTCAGGTCGGAACACTACAAGTTGGTGGTGACTCAGTGATGACCTGGGGCCAGGGGCCTAGCTATGCGGGGAGGCAGCCCCCCAAAGTAACTCGGAGTTGACAAAATTCGAAGCGACTTCGTAAAATCTTCTTGAGTTGTGAAAATTTGTAATCTATTTTTTTTTCGTAAAATTAAGGAGAGTTTACAAAATCTAGACCGCTGGGCAAAATCTAAGGTAATTGTCAAAATCGAGGCAACTTGGCAAATCTAGAGCAGTTGGGAAAATGGAGACAGCAAAATCTGGAGCAGTTGGGAAAATTCGAAGCCACTTAGTAAAATACAGGTGAGTTGGCAAAATTCGGAATGACTTCGCAAAATCCGTGGGGAGTTGGCAAAATTCAGGTGAGATGTGAAAATTGGGATTTTTTTTCTGTAAAATTATGGCGAGTTGGCAAATCTTGGGGTGTTGGCAAAATTTTGAGTGACTGCAAAAATCAGGTTAGATGTAAAAATTGTTTATTTTTTTCTGTAAAATTATGGCGAGTTGGCAAAATTGAGGAAACGGTAAAATCTAGGGGCAGTTGGAAAAATTCAGAGTGACTTGGCAAAATCTTGGGGATTTGACAAAATTCGGAATGACTTCACAAAATCGTGGGGAGTTCAAAAAATTCAGAGTGACTTTATAAAAATCAGGTGAGATGTAAAAATTCGGATTTTTTTATGTAATATTGTGGCGAGTTGTCAAAATCTGGGGCAGTTGGCAAAATTTGAATCCACTTGGTAAAATACGGGAGAGTTGTGAAAATTGGGATTGTGTTTGTGAAATTAAGGAGAGTTGACAAAATCGAGAAAACTTGGCAAAATTTTGGGTAGTTTGAAAATTTTGAAGTGACTTGGTAAATTCAGGAGAGATGTAAAAATTGGGTTTGTTTTTGTGAAATTAAGGAGGGGTGGTAAATTCGAGGCAACTTTTCAAAATCTAGGGGAGTTATCAAAATTGGAAACCACTTTGTAAACAGGTGAGTTGTGAAAATTGGGATTGTTTTTGTAAAATTAAGGGGAGTTGAAAAAATCGAGAAAACTTGGCAAAATTTTGGGTAGTTTGAAAATTTTGAAGTGACTTGGTAAATTCAGGAGAGATGTAAAAATTGGGTTTGTTTTTGTGAAATTAAGGAGGGGTGGTAAATTCGAGGCAACTTTTCAAAATCTAGGGGAGTTATCAAAATTGGAAACCACTTTATAAACAGGTGAGTTGTGAAAATTGGGATTGTTTTTGTAAAATTAAGGGGAGTTGAAAAAATCGAGAAAACTTGGCAAAATTTTGGGTAGTTTGAAAATTTTGAAGTGACTTGGTAAATTCAGGAGAGATGTAAAAATTGGGTTTGTTTTTGTGAAATTAAGGAGGGGTGGTAAATTCGAGGCAACTTTTCAAAATCTAGGGGAGTTATCAAAATTGGAAACCACTTTGTAAACAGGTGAGTTGTGAAAATTGGGATTGTTTTTGTAAAATTAAGGGGAGTTGAAAAAATCGAGAAAACTTGGCAAAATTTTGGGTAGTTTGAAAATTTTGAAGTCACTTGGTAAATTCAGGAGAGATGTAAAAATTGGGTTTGTTTTTGTGAAATTAAGGAGGGGTGGTAAATTCGAGGCAACTTTTCAAAATCTAGGGGAGTTATCAAAATTGGAAACCACTTTATAAACAGGTGAGTTGTGAAAATTGGGATTGTTTTTGTAAAATTAAGGGGAGTTGAAAAAATCGAGAAAACTTGGCAAAATTTTGGGTAGTTTGAAAATTTTGAAGTGACTTGGTAAATTCAGGAGAGATGTAAAAATTGGGTTTGTTTTTGTGAAATTAAGGAGGGGTGGTAAATTCGAGGCAACTTTTCAAAATCTAGGGGAGTTATCAAAATTGGAAACCACTTTATAAACAGGTGAGTTGTGAAAATTGGGATTGTTTTTGTAAAATTAAGGGGAGTTGAAAAAATCGAGAAAACTTGGCAAAATTTTGGGTAGTTTGAAAATTTTGAAATGACTTGGTAAATTCAGGAGAGATGTAAAAATTGGGTTTGTTTTTGTGAAATTAAGGAGGGGTGGTAAATTCGAGGCAACTTTTCAAAATCTAGGGGAGTTATCAAAATTGGAAACCACTTTATAAACAGGTGAGTTGTGAAAATTGGGATTGTTTTTGTAAAATTAAGGGGAGTTGAAAAAATCGAGAAAACTTGGCAAAATTTTGGGTAGTTTGAAAATTTTGAAGTGACTTGGTAAATTCAGGAGAGATGTAAAAATTGGGTTTGTTTTTGTGAAATTAAGGAGGGGTGGTAAATTCGAGGCAACTTTTCAAAATCTAGGGGAGTTATCAAAATTGGAAACCACTTTATAAACAGGTGAGTTGTGAAAAGTGGGATTGTTTTTGTAAAATTAAGGGGAGTTGAAAAAATCGAGAAAACTTGGCAAAATTTTGGGTAGTTTGAAAATTTTGAAGTGACTTGGTAAATTCAGGAGAGATGTAAAAATTGGGTTTGTTTTTGTGAAATTAAGGAGGGGTGGTAAATTCGAGGCAACTTTTCAAAATCTAGGGGAGTTATCAAAATTGGAAACCACTTTGTAAACAGGTGAGTTGTGAAAATTGGGATTGTTTTTGTAAAATTAAGGGGAGTTGAAAAAATCGAGAAAACTTGGCAAAATTTTGGGTAGTTTGAAAATTTTGAAGTGACTTGGTAAATTCAGGAGAGATGTAAAAATTGGGTTTGTTTTTGTGAAATTAAGGAGGGGTGGTAAATTCGAGGCAACTTTTCAAAATCTAGGGGAGTTATCAAAATTGGAAACCACTTTATAAACAGGTGAGTTGTGAAAATTGGGATTGTTTTTGTAAAATTAAGGGGAGTTGAAAAAATCGAGAAAACTTGGCAAAATTTTGGGTAGTTTGAAAATTTTGAAGTGACTTGGTAAATTCAGGAGAGATGTAAAAATTGGGTTTGTTTTTGTGAAATTAAGGAGGGGTGGTAAATTCGAGGCAACTTTTCAAAATCTAGGGGAGTTATCAAAATTGGAAACCACTTTATAAACAGGTGAGTTGTGAAAATTGGGATTGTTTTTGTAAAATTAAGGGGAGTTGAAAAAATCGAGAAAACTTGGCAAAATTTTGGGTAGTTTGAAAATTTTGAAGTGACTTGGTAAATTCAGGAGAGATGTAAAAATTGGGTTTGTTTTTGTGAAATTAAGGAGGGGTGGTAAATTCGAGGCAACTTTTCAAAATCTAGGGGAGTTATCAAAATTGGAAACCACTTTGTAAACAGGTGAGTTGTGAAAATTGGGATTGTTTTTGTAAAATTAAGGGGAGTTGAAAAAATCGAGAAAACTTGGCAAAATTTTGGGTAGTTTGAAAATTTTGAAGTGACTTGGTAAATTCAGGAGAGATGTAAAAATTGGGTTTGTTTTTGTGAAATTAAGGAGGGGTGGTAAATTCGAGGCAACTTTTCAAAATCTAGGGGAGTTATCAAAATTGGAAACCACTTTATAAACAGGTGAGTTGTGAAAATTGGGATTGTTTTTGTAAAATTAAGGGGAGTTGAAAAAATCGAGAAAACTTGGCAAAATTTTGGGTAGTTTGAAAATTTTGAAGTGACTTGGTAAATTCAGGAGAGATGTAAAAATTGGGTTTGTTTTTGTGAAATTAAGGAGGGGTGGTAAATTCGAGGCAACTTTTCAAAATCTAGGGGAGTTATCAAAATTGGAAACCACTTTATAAACAGGTGAGTTGTGAAAAGTGGGATTGTTTTTGTAAAATTAAGGGGAGTTGAAAAAATCGAGAAAACTTGGCAAAATTTTGGGTAGTTTGAAAATTTTGAAGTGACTTGGTAAATTCAGGAGAGATGTAAAAATTGGGTTTGTTTTTGTGAAATTAAGGAGGGGTGGTAAATTCGAGGCAACTTTTCAAAATCTAGGGGAGTTATCAAAATTGGAAACCACTTTGTAAACAGGTGAGTTGTGAAAATTGGGATTGTTTTTGTAAAATTAAGGGGAGTTGAAAAAATCGAGAAAACTTGGCAAAATTTTGGGTAGTTTGAAAATTTTGAAGTGACTTGGTAAATTCAGGAGAGATGTAAAAATTGGGTTTGTTTTTGTGAAATTAAGGAGGGGTGGTAAATTCGAGGCAACTTTTCAAAATCTAGGGGAGTTATCAAAATTGGAAACCACTTTGTAAACAGGTGAGTTGTGAAAATTGGGATTGTTTTTGTAAAATTAAGGGGAGTTGAAAAAATCGAGAAAACTTGGCAAAATTTTGGGTAGTTTGAAAATTTTGAAGTGACTTGGTAAATTCAGGAGAGATGTAAAAATTGGGTTTGTTTTTGTGAAATTAAGGAGGGGTGGTAAATTCGAGGCAACTTTTCAAAATCTAGGGGAGTTATCAAAATTGGAAACCACTTTATAAACAGGTGAGTTGTGAAAATTGGGATTGTTTTTGTAAAATTAAGGGGAGTTGAAAAAATCGAGAAAACTTGGCAAAATTTTGGGTAGTTTGAAAATTTTGAAGTGACTTGGTAAATTCAGGAGAGATGTAAAAATTGGGTTTGTTTTTGTGAAATTAAGGAGGGGTGGTAAATTCGAGGCAACTTTTCAAAATCTAGGGGAGTTATCAAAATTGGAAACCACTTTGTAAACAGGTGAGTTGTGAAAATTGGGATTGTTTTTGTAAAATTAAGGGGAGTTGAAAAAATCGAGAAAACTTGGCAAAATTTTGGGTAGTTTGAAAATTTTGAAGTGACTTGGTAAATTCAGGAGAGATGTAAAAATTGGGTTTGTTTTTGTGAAATTAAGGAGGGGTGGTAAATTCGAGGCAACTTTTCAAAATCTAGGGGAGTTATCAAAATTGGAAACCACTTTGTAAACAGGTGAGTTGTGAAAATTGGGATTGTTTTTGTAAAATTAAGGGGAGTGGAAAAAATCGAGAAAACTTGGCAAAATTTTGGGTAGTTTGAAAATTTTGAAGTGACTTGGTAAATTCAGGAGAGATGTAAAAATTGGGTTTGTTTTTGTGAAATTAAGGAGGGGTGGTAAATTCGAGGCAACTTTTCAAAATCTAGGGGAGTTATCAAAATTGGAAACCACTTTATAAACAGGTGAGTTGTGAAAAGTGGGATTGTTTTTGTAAAATTAAGGGGAGTTGAAAAAATCGAGAAAACTTGGCAAAATTTTGGGTAGTTTGAAAATTTTGAAGTGACTTGGTAAATTCAGGAGAGATGTAAAAATTGGGTTTGTTTTTGTGAAATTAAGGAGGGGTGGTAAATTCGAGACAACTTTTCAAAATCTAGGGGAGTTATCAAAATTGGAAACCACTTTGTAAACAGGTGAGTTGTGAAAATTGGGATTGTTTTTGCAAAATTAAGGGGAGTTGAAAAAATCGAGAAAACTTGGCAAAATTTTGGGTAGTTTGAAAATTTTGAAGTGACTTGGTAAATTCAGGAGAGATGTAAAAATTGGGTTTGTTTTTGTGAAATTAAGGAGGGGTGGTAAATTCGAGGCAACTTTTCAAAATCTAGGGGAGTTATCAAAATTGGAAACCACTTTATAAACAGGTGAGTTGTGAAAATTGGGATTGTTTTTGTAAAATTAAGGGGAGTTGAAAAAATCGAGAAAACTTGGCAAAATTTTGGGTAGTTTGAAAATTTTGAAGTGACTTGGTAAATTCAGGAGAGATGTAAAAATTGGGTTTGTTTTTGTGAAATTAAGGAGGGGTGGTATATTCGAGGCAACTTTTCAAAATCTAGGGGAGTTATCAAAATTGGAAACCACTTTGTAAACAGGTGAGTTGTGAAAATTGGGATTGTTTTTGTAAAATTAAGGGGAGTTGAAAAAATCGAGAAAACTTGGCAAAATTTTGGGTAGTTTGAAAATTTTGAAGTGACTTGGTAAATTCAGGAGAGATGTAAAAATTGGGTTTGTTTTTGTGAAATTAAGGAGGGGTGGTAAATTCGAGGCAACTTTTCAAAATCTAGGGGAGTTATCAAAATTGGAAACCACTTTATAAACAGGTGAGTTGTGAAAAGTGGGATTGTTTTTGTAAAATTAAGGGGAGTTGAAAAAATCGAGAAAACTTGGCAAAATTTTGGGTAGTTTGAAAATTTTGAAGTGACTTGGTAAATTCAGGAGAGATGTAAAAATTGGGTTTGTTTTTGTGAAATTAAGGAGGGGTGGTAAATTCGAGACAACTTTTCAAAATCTAGGGGAGTTATCAAAATTGGAAACCACTTTGTAAACAGGTGAGTTGTGAAAATTGGGATTGTTTTTGCAAAATTAAGGGGAGTTGAAAAAATCGAGAAAACTTGGCAAAATTTTGGGTAGTTTGAAAATTTTGAAGTGACTTGGTAAATTCAGGAGAGATGTAAAAATTGGGTTTGTTTTTGTGAAATTAAGGAGGGGTGGTAAATTCGAGGCAACTTTTCAAAATCTAGGGGAGTTATCAAAATTGGAAACCACTTTATAAACAGGTGAGTTGTGAAAAGTGGGATTGTTTTTGTAAAATTAAGGGGAGTTGAAAAAATCGAGAAAACTTGGCAAAATTTTGGGTAGTTTGAAAATTTTGAAGTGACTTGGTAAATTCAGGAGAGATGTAAAAATTGGGTTTGTTTTTGTGAAATTAAGGAGGGGTGGTAAATTCGAGACAACTTTTCAAAATCTAGGGGAGTTATCAAAATTGGAAACCACTTTGTAAACAGGTGAGTTGTGAAAATTGGGATTGTTTTTGCAAAATTAAGGGGAGTTGAAAAAATCGAGAAAACTTGGCAAAATTTTGGGTAGTTTGAAAATTTTGAAGTGACTTGGTAAATTCAGGAGAGATGTAAAAATTGGGTTTGTTTTTGTGAAATTAAGGAGGGGTGGTAAATTCGAGGCAACTTTTCAAAATCTAGGGGAGTTATCAAAATTGGAAACCACTTTATAAACAGGTGAGTTGTGAAAATTGGGATTGTTTTTGTAAAATTAAGGGGAGTTGAAAAAATCGAGAAAACTTGGCAAAATTTTGGGTAGTTTGAAAATTTTGAAGTGACTTGGTAAATTCAGGAGAGATGTAAAAATTGGGTTTGTTTTTGTGAAATTAAGGAGGGGTGGTATATTCGAGGCAACTTTTCAAAATCTAGGGGAGTTATCAAAATTGGAAACCACTTTGTAAACAGGTGAGTTGTGAAAATTGGGATTGTTTTTGTAAAATTAAGGGGAGTTGAAAAAATCGAGAAAACTTGGCAAAATTTTGGGTAGTTTGAAAATTTTGAAGTGACTTGGTAAATTCAGGAGAGATGTAAAAATTGGGTTTGTTTTTGTGAAATTAAGGAGGGGTGGTAAATTCGAGGCAACTTTTCAAAATCTAGGGGAGTTATCAAAATTGGAAACCACTTTATAAACAGGTGAGTTGTGAAAATTGGGATTGTTTTTGTAAAATTAAGGGGAGTTGAAAAAATCGAGAAAACTTGGCAAAATTTTGGGTAGTTTGAAAATTTTGAAGTGACTTGGTAAATTCAGGAGAGATGTAAAAATTGGGTTTGTTTTTGTGAAATTAAGGAGGGGTGGTAAATTCGAGGCAACTTTTCAAAATCTAGGGGAGTTATCAAAATTGGAAACCACTTTGTAAACAGGTGAGTTGTGAAAATTGGGATTGTTTTTGTAAAATTAAGGGGAGTGGAAAAAATCGAGAAAACTTGGCAAAATTTTGGGTAGTTTGAAAATTTTGAAGTGACTTGGTAAATTCAGGAGAGATGTAAAAATTGGGTTTGTTTTTGTGAAATTAAGGAGGGGTGGTAAATTCGAGGCAACTTTTCAAAATCTAGGGGAGTTATCAAAATTGGAAACCACTTTATAAACAGGTGAGTTGTGAAAAGTGGGATTGTTTTTGTAAAATTAAGGGGAGTTGAAAAAATCGAGAAAACTTGGCAAAATTTTGGGTAGTTTGAAAATTTTGAAGTGACTTGGTAAATTCAGGAGAGATGTAAAAATTGGGTTTGTTTTTGTGAAATTAAGGAGGGGTGGTAAATTCGAGACAACTTTTCAAAATCTAGGGGAGTTATCAAAATTGGAAACCACTTTGTAAACAGGTGAGTTGTGAAAATTGGGATTGTTTTTGCAAAATTAAGGGGAGTTGAAAAAATCGAGAAAACTTGGCAAAATTTTGGGTAGTTTGAAAATTTTGAAGTGACTTGGTAAATTCAGGAGAGATGTAAAAATTGGGTTTGTTTTTGTGAAATTAAGGAGGGGTGGTAAATTCGAGGCAACTTTTCAAAATCTAGGGGAGTTATCAAAATTGGAAACCACTTTGTAAACAGGTGAGTTGTGAAAATTGGGATTGTTTTTGTAAAATTAAGGGGAGTTGAAAAAATCGAGAAAACTTGGCAAAATTTTGGGTAGTTTGAAAATTTTGAAGTGACTTGGTAAATTCAGGAGAGATGTAAAAATTGGGTTTGTTTCTGTGAAATTAAGGAGGGGTGGTAAATTCGAGGCAACTTTTCAAAATCTAGGGGAGTTATCAAAATTGGAAACCACTTTGTAAACAGGTGAGTTGTGAAAATTGGGATTGTTTTTGTAAAATTAAGGGGAGTTGAAAAAATCGAGAAAACTTGGCAAAATTTTGGGTAGTTTGAAAATTTTGAAGTGACTTGGTAAATTCAGGAGAGATGTAAAAATTGGGTTTGTTTTTGTGAAATTAAGGAGGGGTGGTAAATTCGAGGCAACTTTTCAAAATCTAGGGGAGTTATCAAAATTGGAAACCACTTTATAAACAGGTGAGTTGTGAAAATTGGGATTGTTTTTGTAAAATTAAGGGGAGTTGAAAAAATCGAGAAAACTTGGCAAAATTTTGGGTAGTTTGAAAATTTTGAAGTGACTTGGTAAATTCAGGAGAGATGTAAAAATTGGGTTTGTTTTTGTGAAATTAAGGAGGGGTGGTAAATTCGAGGCAACTTTTCAAAATCTAGGGGAGTTATCAAAATTGGAAACCACTTTATAAACAGGTGAGTTGTGAAAATTGGGATTGTTTTTGTAAAATTAAGGGGAGTTGAAAAAATCGAGAAAACTTGGCAAAATTTTTGGGTAGTTTGAAAATTTTGAAGTGATGGCAAATTCAGGAGAGATATAAAAAATGGGGTTGTTTTCGCGAAATTAAGGAGAGGTGGTAAAATCGAGGCACCTTGGCAAAATACACCACTTAGTAAAATGCAGAGAAGTTGTGAAAATTGTGCCTTGTGCAATTACGGCGAGTTGATAAAATTCAAAGTGACTTGGCAAATTCAGGAAAGATGTAAAAATTGCAATTTTTTCTGTAAAATTACGGCAAGTTGGTAAAATCTAAGAGAGTTGGTAAAATCGAGGCAACTTGGCAAAATCTAGGGTAGTTGGCAAAATTCGAATCCACTTGGTAAAATATAGGCGAATTGTGAAAATTGGGATTGTGAAATTAAGAAAAATTGGACAAATCGAGGAAACTTAGCAAATTTAGGGCAGTTGGCAAAATTCGAATCCACTTGATGAAATACAGGCGAGTTGTGATAATTCGGATTGGGATTGTGGAATAAAGGAGAGTTGACAAAATCGAGAAAACTTGGCAAAATTTTGGGGAGTTTGAAGAATTTGCAGTGACTTGGGAAATTGAGGAGAGAAATAAAAATTGAGTTTGTTTTTGTGAAACTAATGAGAGGTGGCAAAATCGAGGCAACTTAGAAAAATCTAGGGGAGTTGGCAAAATTGGAAACCACTTGGCAAAATGTAAGTGAGTTGTGAAAATTGGGATTGGTTTTATGAAATTAAGGATAGTTGGCAAAATTGAGAATTTTTTGCTAAATTTCGGGGAGTTGGCAACATTCGAATCCACTTTAAAATACAGGAGAGTTGTGAAAATTGGGATTAGTTTTGTGAAATTAAAGATAGTTGGCCAAATCGGGATAACTTGGCAAAATCTTGGGGAGTTTGAAAATTTTGAAGTGACTTGGCAAAATCAGGAGAGATGTAAAGATTGTGATTGGTTTTGTGAAATTAAAGAGAGTTGGTCAAATGAAAGGGAGTTGGGAAAATTCACACTGACTTTTGCTATAATTCAGGCGAGATGTAAATATTGGGATTATTTTCGTGAAATTATGACTAGTTCGTAAAATTGGAAGTTACATGGCAAATGCTGGATAGTTGTGAAAATTCCCTAAAACCCCTCCCCCCCACCACCACAGAGCGAAAATCTAGGTACGAACCTGATATAGACGTTATTCTCTCAGTTGGCAAAATTTGATTTTCCAGTTGGAAAATTTTAGATTTCACCTCCCCCCCCCCCCACAACCATAGTCCTTCGCAACACCCCTTCCTGGGGGTGTCTTAATTTGGACGTCTGTGGGACCTTTGGTACGTGTACCGACAACTCTCAATGCATCCCGGTACGTAGAACTCATGGCTGACCATTTATACCTGTTTATGGCCATCAAGCATCCCAATGGAGATGGCGTCTACCAGCAAGACAACTGTTCATCTCACAGGTCCAGGTTGGCTACTGCATGGTTGCAGGAGCATTCTGCTGACTCTGAAATAATAAATTGGCCACCTAGAAACCCAGATTTAAATCCCATCGAAAATCTTTAGGATACCGTCAAGCAGAGTGTTCGGGTCCGTGTCCCATCAGCGACGACCTTGAGAGAATTGTGGACAGCTCTGGAGGATGCATGGGTCACTATACCTCTGGATCATTTACGCAAGCTTGTGGAGTCCTTGCCTCGTCGTGTGATGGCCGTTACCAGGGCCAGAGGGGGTCCAACACTTTACTAGGTTGCTATCCCTTATTCAATGGCACTTCAGTGTACAACAGAGTGTTCCAAATTTTTATAGTGACTAACTGAGCGTGAATTCGAAGAAAAATTAATTTAATAAAACTAATTTAATTACAAAGATAATGAAATTTACATAAGTAAAAATTTCAACTAAACACCTATATATCCTCTTGTAGTATAAAGTGATCCTGATAATCGCAATTATCAGACTATTTGATTGACCAAGCTCATGTTTAAAACTGATCTTGTTACCAAAACCAAACAAAAAAAAAGTATATTCAACAAAACATACATTACTTTTTATTAATAGTTTTCCTTTACTTCTCAATTCGTTATCGAGAACTACTTATAGCTCATTTTAGCACCAGTCCACTCTCTAAAATAAAATAATTATTTCTAGAGAAACACACACAAAATTAAATATCTCTGCAGTCCTCCGAAAACCACACATTTATGGGAAATAAGATTTAAATTTTGATAATAAGAAACATCGCATGACGCACCCTACAGTGTGCCTACTGCGACTTCCCGCTTTCCCTGCCGCGAGCAGCTACTGATAAGGCATCTGCTCTCGCTAACTCACTGGTAATTAAAAATGGGTTGGGTTGTTTCACCTCTGAGTGGCACTTTTTTGCACACCATGGGCTAAATGGCCAGGTCACATGGACCCCGAAGGCTCAGAGAAGGTTGGGGGAGGGGACCTACTGGAACAGCTGTTGGGAGACAGATGGTAGCCTCCCGTCAAGGCCATCCAGCGTGTTCTTTAACGTGCACAGGGTATGGCTCTCCAGCACACGGGGCCACGGCTTAACGTCCCATCCGACGGACGGCTGCATTTCCAAGCCCATCGGTGTCCCCTACTGACCGTGGGCAGGGCGGGGAATTTTGCGGAGATAAATCTCAACGCTGACCCAGCTGGGACTCGAACCTGGGAACTACAGATTACGAGCCTGGCGCGCTACCGACTGAGCCACCCCCGTCCCAGGTAATTAAAAATGCCGTATTATATACTCTTTAATGTGATTCAACCATATAATTATGCCAGTTACTTGATTAATTATATTAAGATGTCCATTAATGGATTATTAATCAAATTAACATTTTTAATCGTTGTAAGAATGAGACGATACTCCGAATTTCGCGACTTTCTCAATAGCAGTGAACGGCTTGCTCAGCAATCCCCACCACACGTCGAATCTATCGCTGCGAAGCCCAAATTGGTTTCCCCACCCCGTTCTGTTTTTTGAAAATTACGTCTCGCTTTCACTGCTAATTTTTTTAATATGAAGTTTAGTAGGTTTACTAATTATTTAGTGCTGTTCATTAAGTGCATATTAATAGCACTAAGATATTATTATCGCTATTTAACTTCAGGCAAAATCAAAAGCTAACTTCGAAGCTTTATAACTTCAAAAATGAGCTTTTAGGAGAAAATGTGACAGGATAAATTTATGATCTGGTAATTACTACTAACAAATCGATAGTTTAGAGACTGATGTAATAATGGAAATAATATTTTGAAACTGCCTAAAAACTGACATAATAAAGCATTAGTTACCACGAGTACAGTTCTAGTTCCTATCTATATGTTACCGCTAAAGCTCGAAAGTCGTTAATGTGCACATTACCTAGCTAATCTGCAGATTAACTGATTTGCTCCGTTAACGTGCGGAATCAAGAGTTTTCCGCATTTTACCTAGGTAATGTGCACATTAACGGCTTCCGTATCGTTAAAGTTCAAAAGTTTGTTTCTCTCATAGTGGTGAATCTCTTGAATATGAATCTTCGTGTCACGTGATTCACTCGTCCGCATTATAAAAAACGCCCCGGATGAGCGGAGGCCAAGTGAGAACGAATCGGTAAAGTGATTCATTCTTGATAACGAATCACTAAAATGATTCGTTCTCACTTGGCCTGCTCATTTTGGGGGCGTTTTTTATAATTCGGACGACTGATTCATGTTGACAGAGGGATGACCCTGGTTTCAACTCTACTCTCGGACACTAGATAAATAACATTATGTTAATTTAAGCGTACAGAAACGTTCCTGTTGTTCCAGCAAAGATCTTATTTTCACTTTAACGAGTGCCTAGTAGGTAATGTGCAGATTATCCAGGTAATTTGAGAAATGAAACAATTTTCCGCACGTTAACGGATCACCCTAGTTAATCTGCACAATACCTAGATAATCTGTAAAATAACTGATTTCTGCACTTTAGCAGTAACATATACACTCCTTTGACTCCCCACAGCTGATTCTAACCTGCAGCTCTCAGCATCAAATCAGTTTTGCAGCGATAGAGAATGCGCAGTCTGTATGGTTGAAGGACCTAAACCACAAAGCTATAGTGATCTTTCTACAATATCTGCCTATACTCTGCTGAGATTTTCTGTGATCACTCCCTGCAGATATTCCTTTATTTCACACCTCTATGCAAACTGTCTCTGTGCTTACCAATTTTTTTTTAATGAAAAGGTAAAAACTATTCGAAACTACTTGGATCGCACTGCAAAACTATTAGTAACATTATATCCATTTCTTTTTTTTTAATTTCTTATCACACTTAGAAATTTAACATCAAAACTATATTAGGGGCGGGGGTGGCTCAGTCGGTAGCGCGCCAGGCTCGTAATCTGTAGTTCCCAGGTTCGAGTCCCAGCTGGGTCAGCGTTGAGATTTATCTCCGCAAAATTCCCCGCCCTGCCCACGGACAGTAGGGGACACCGATGGGCTTGGAAAGGCCGCCGTCCGTCGGATGGGACGTTAAGCCGTGGCCCCGTGTGTGGAGAGCATTCCCTGTGCACGTTAAAGAACACGCTGGATGGCCTTGACGGGAGGCTACCACCTGTCTCCCAACAGCTGTTCCAGTGGGTCCCTTCCCCCAACCATCTCTGAGCCTTCGGGGTCCATGTGACCTGGCCATTTAGCCCATGGTGTGCAAAAAAGTGCCGCTCAGAGGTAAAACAACCCAACCCAATTCAAAACTATATTATAATTTTTTTTAAGTTTTTTAAAATTTTAAACTTTTTTTGTTTTTTTTTTTATCTTTTAATAAACTGTGATATACAATACGATAATATTTCGTTCCTCTAGTTCTTATTCTATGAAGTTGTAAATTGCTGCAAATAACAGATACTTAGCGAAATATAATTTTCATTGCGTAAATATTATGGCTAGAAATAAAAAATTCGAAATTTCAGCATACAAAATATTTCTGTCGGAGCTTTTAATTAACAAAATGAGCAGGAAACAAAAAAGAAAGTTCGATGCTTATTAAAGTACAGTGGACCCCCGATATAACGCGCATGTCGGGCGGGAAACAACACCCGCGTTATAAGGTGAACCGCGTTATACCGAGCGGCGCGGTGGCGACACAATAAATTTCACACTGTAAGCTTTTCTTTTACTCATCATACATACAATAATTAAACACTATTCAAAATACATGCAGGAACTCAATACATACACAATTACTCAATACGCAGTAACAATAAAATGCGATACTCACTAACGCCGCACGGACCTGTATAAACATGTTTGAACTTATCGCGAACATCGCCCGCGCTATAACCGAGTGCGCGGTATAGCGAGCAGCGCTATAACGAAGGTCCACTGTACTTGTTGATTGAAGTATTTCTTGATATTGAAAGTTGATTATTGTCTTCAGTGCATTGCTGGCATCTGCCGTATGAAGCTGAAAGGAATAAAAATAATACAATAAATAGTTACAATCTTCAATTTCCCATATTCGTATTAATATCTGAAATACACAGACTTTGAATACAGCAAGCAAATATGTGTTTATATTATATTATAACTAAAAAAAACATATTTCTGCATTTTAGATCGGACTTTGTTTCGTCATTCAGATTTACAACAGAAATGCAGTCGATCCTCCCAAACACGGTAAACTTGGAAACCTCTAACCATACTATCACATTTCGAATACATACTTATCTAATGTACGTAGACGATTGTAAGTGATTGACAGGGGATCAGCCGAATTCTAACTCTGAGGCAGAAATAGTAAAACTCTGAAAATTTACACCTAGGGCCACCGGCGCCGGGTATTAAAATTCTCAGTAGAGGCTCACATATAATAACTGGATACCAGACATATTTATTTTGTCTGTTGTAAGTAAAATAAAACATTTTTAGGGAAGGTCCGAGCCCCCTCCCCCTACGTATTTACCAATGGGCTTGGAAATACCGACGTCCGTCGGATGGGTCGTTAAGCCGTGGCCCCGTGTACGGGAGAACCATACCTTGTGCACGATAAAGAACACACTGGATGGCCTTGACAGGAGGCTACCATCTGTCTCCAAATAGCTGTTCCAGTGCGCCCCCTTCCCCAACCTTCTCTGAACCTTTGGGGTACATGTGACCTGGCCATTTAGCCCATTGTGTGCAAAAAACTGTCGCTCAGAGGTAAAACATCCAACCCTCCCGTATTCGGCGCCAATGCCTAGAGCTAATCCGGATGGTAGATCTCAGGAAAAATGAGTCGACGTGTCCCTCAAGGTCACATAGAGGTCAACCCTAGATCTAGGTCCTTGTGATCTGGCCATTTAATCCATTGTGTGAAAAAAAAGTGCCGTTCAGAGGTAAACCAACCCAACGCAGCGAGTGTCATACGGAAGTTTATGACTTTGATGCTCCTCTTTCGGAAGCGTCCATATTTTAAAATAGGAAATTGTCACTCCTTCAGCCCTTGGAATAAATATCATCATGCTGTGCTTGATACTGACGTTTTCCTGTTCAAGAAAAATCGAGAAGTGTAAAATGAAAATCGTTGCTGCAAGTCTTAACTCTTTTCACGACCCAATTCATTTCCCGTCTGGTAGCTCTTATCAGAGTGTAAGTGGTTTCCATGATATCCTTTTCCCCTCCACCATGCTGTTAACTCGTTGGAGTTATCGGATGAGAGATTAAAAGAAGTTTCTGATCTGAATGTTGCAAAATTGAGCCATCCGGGTTAGCCTCTTGACTAATTGTAAATTCGCGATATCAGTGATCCAATTGTGAACGTATCTGTAGAGGATATGGATTTTATCCGTATTGTGTCTCTGCTAATGGAATGTATGAAAGAATCTGTGATCGCAGTTAATAGAACATGCGAATTGAATATTTCTTCAGTTGCTTTTCGGAAATGATCACATTTTGAAAGATGTCGACGGAAGATCGCCATTCTGCACAGATTATAACTTTCTGTGCTCTCGAAAATAACAGCATACGCATGAAAATAATACTAAATGAAGACTTAGGCTGGAAATTGCATGTGGATGGAGTACTCCATTCATTCAAATGAACGGAGTACTTAAAAATTTCTACAGTAAATATTTCATACATACTTCAAAAGAAAGACAGCCGGAAGATCTACCAGACAGTAAATGAGTTGGGACACGCTGCAAGTAAACAAACGGAAGGTCGGGGGAAATACCGTCTGAGAGGAAATATTTCCTGATATGAGCTACCAGACAGGAAATGAGTTGGGACACGCTGCAAGTAAACAAACGGAAGGTCGGGGAAAATACAGTCTGAGAGGAAATTTTTCCTGATATGAGCTACCAGACAGGAAATGAATTGTGACACGCTACAAGTAAACAAATGGAAGGTCGGGAGAAATACCGTCTGAGAGGAAATGTTTCTTGATATGAGCTACCAGACAGGAAATGAGTTGAGACACGCTGCAAGTAAACAAACGGAAGGTCGGGGGAAATACCGTCTGAGAGGAAATGTTTCCTGATATGAGCTAGCAGACAGGAAATGAGTTGGGACACGCTGCAAGTAAACAAACGGAAGGTCGAGGGAAATATCGTCTGAGAGGAAATGTTTCCTGATATGAGCTAGCAGACAGGAAATGAATTGCTGTAGGGAAAAGCGTTAAGACTTGCAGTAACGACTTTCATTTTACACTTTTCTATTTTTCTCGAGCAGGAAAACGTTTCGGACTGAAGATCTATCAAGCCGACAGTTAACCCATCTGATTGGTAATTTCCAGCCTGCTCTACATTTTGCGTATCAAAGCCGCATCCCTAGTTGTAAGAAAAATTATTCTTCCAGTGACAACTGGAGTTTCAAGTGTATGAAATACGATCACTATCGGATCCCTTTGACGCAGAAACCCACAGAACTAAGGTAAAAGATAATTAATTAGTTTTTCATTCACTAAATGCATGAAAAGGGCGAATAGTAATTAGTTGACTCGAAGAATTAATCCGATGCGATTTTCCATAGAGCTCGCTGGAATAAAACGATCGACAGGGGTGTATCAGAAATAGTGTTTGCTGGGATCTCCTCAGATTGTATCCATGACTCAATTGTATGCTATTTTGAATCCAGCACATTTTGGATTGCTCCTTGAGAGAATTGTTGTTTCAAGGTTCATTTCTCAAAGTTCAAAGTTCAGATCCCCTATTTCAGCTAAATGCTAAAAAATCGCAGCAAAAGAATTATTTCACCGAAACAAGTATTGCAATAATTCAAGACTCGTTCTTTATCTTTTCGTTAAACTATCTTCTAAAAAAACAGTAATACTATTCTGCAAAACAATATAGATCTATATCAGAAATATAAGTGGGTTGGGTTGGGTTGTTTTACCTCTGAGCGGCACTTTTTGAGCAAAAATTAGTTAAATGGCCAGGTCACAAGGACCCGGGGACTCAGGGGTCGGGGGATGACTCAGTCGGTAGTGGGCCAGACTCGCAATTTGCAGTTCCCAGCTTCGAGTCCCAGTTGGGTCAGCGTTGAAATTTATCTCCTCAAAACTCCCAGCCTTGCCCACGGTCAGTAGGGGACACCGATGGACTTGGGTTGGGTTGTTTTACCTCTAATCGGCACTTTTTTGCACCAAAGGCCAAGTGGCCAGGTCACATGGACCCCGAAGGCTCAGAGAAGGTTGGGGGAGGGGACCCACTGGAACGGCTGTCGGGAGACAGATGGTAGCCTCCCGTCAAGTCCATCCAGCGTGTTCTTTAACGTGTACAGGGTATGGCTCTCCCGCACACGGGGCCACGGCTTAACGTCCCATCCGACTGACGGCGGCCTTTCCAAGCCTATCGGTGTCCCCTACTGACCGTGGGCAGGGCGGGAAATTTTGCGGAGATAAGAAATATAAGTGAAAATTGAAGATTCCACCATCAAACAAGTGAAATCCCACTGATATTTGGAGCTTATTGACACAAAACTCAACTGTGCATCTCCAAATTGTAACTCGCAATGAAAATAAACACCTTCAATTACTGAGATACATCATTGGCACCACATGGGGATGCAAACCCCAATACCTACTAAACTTATACACTAGAATACTGAGACCCAAATTGGAATATGTACTCTCCATTACCCACAATGCTTCTGAACACCTAAAAAAAATGAAAGTTGAATATCACAGAAAACAAAATACCTAAGAGTCTGCTTGGGCAACTTCCCACCTGCCCAACAATCTCGCTTCATGTTGAAACATGCATTGCCCCTCTGAAATTTAGAACACAAGAACTGCTGATGAAATTTTTCTCAAGTATTGCCTCAAAACACAAGTCACACTCTATATATGAGATTACTAGGAACAATTGCATGGCAAAAATTGTTTAAAAAATGAAACGGCACACACATTACAAAGCCATAGCCAACTTCAATGGAAAGTTTGAGTGGATCACATTTTAACCCCCTTGGATTATCATCCATCCCCAACGCCTACGCTTAGAAGTTTAAAATTTGAAACTACCGTTTTAATTTTAAGCAAAGGAAGTATATAATAAATTTGGTAATTCATTGTGGTACCTTAATAATTTACGCAACCAAATGGATAAACAAAGAGTTCTACGGCTCTGACTGCCACGTGTATTACTCAGGGCAACACACGCAGCAATCAGAGAACATCTCCATGGAATTAATCCCAAATACACTCGAATCCTTCTTTCTGGTAGTTAAACCACTCCTACTTCAATATAAAGATACACACTCATTGGTGCTTTTTGAACGAATCACAGTGTGAGCACCCATGTCTCCATTGTGAAACGTGAGGAACACCAGTCCATTATACCAGACCGTCTTTGAATCGTTATATCGGTTATCGGTTAGAACCACTCCCTACTTCCATCGTTACTAACCATCGTTACATCGGTTAGAAAGGCGGTGTTCGCCTTTCTAACCGATATAACGATGGGGTGTTGAACGTAAAGTTTTTTTTTTTCAAATTAAAACCAACCGGTTTGGTTTTAAAGAAAATAAATATATAAAGAATTCTTAAATTATTTTGGATCTTTTCTTATTCATGTTACTTAAAACCATAAAATTGCTTCGCCTTAATAATGAATTGTATAAAACACAGAGATGACGTCAGGAACGCGGTTTCGGCTGCTTGCACAGATAATTCCTATGGTATGCATGTATCGAAAAAGCATTTCTAATGTGTCATGAACGCCATACAAGAAAAATATATATCGAAAGAAACATTCATATTCCAATATTCATCTCAATACATTTTTTCCCCTGAGGTTAATCGCAACACGTAGGTCAATGATAAAAAAATCGGAAACATTTCCGTAATACCTCAGTAGCAAAATAACAGACCCACCTCAAGAACTTATACAATATCATTTGCATTTGACATCTGTAACACCTACACAAGATATCTCTAATCTCGATTATAAATCTCGTTAAAATTACCCCACCAATCACTCTAAATCGGAATATTTATTGACATAGTCTACCTTTAGCATAAAGAGCATTTTTTTAAACACTTGAAACGTTGAGGAAAACGTTTATGGTGCCATGCAATTCCATTCCTAATTTTCTATCTTATTATACCATGACGTGCACATAAGTGTTAATTTTGATTTGTCAACCACAACAGAAATATTAATCTTGATATTATTATTCGAAAGAAAAAAGAGAGTTTTTACCGAAAATGAATTTCCAAATACCGGAATTTTCAAAGCTTTACGATGGGTAATCATATGATTGGCTGCTACCAACTAAAAAGCCCTGCAACATCGCAGTCCATCACTAGAATCTGACCCGAAATATATTTAATAATGTGGATGGTAGTAGTGTAAGACAAATCATCCCGTGGATTTCTCATCACACAGAAAAAATAACTTGCAATACGAAACTTCCAACTTTTTACTACGGCTTCGCAATGTTTCGTCTGTACCTCTACGTACCTTACATAAGCATTTTCAATTGTCTCTAAAAAAATATTTATTATGTAAAAGGTACATCGAAATATTTCACTTTGCAAATATTCGTTCCACTAAAGTAGCAATATTATAATTTACAAAAGCATTTGTAAAACTTGAATATGCATCTAATATACAAAATGTACTGGCAACACAAGAAAAGAGTAGTGCTGACGTCATCTCGGTGTTTTTGCTACTTTATTATTAACCCGTATTCACATGGAAAAACTAATCTTAGCGACTTGACTTATTTCTCATACCGCCATTTCTCTTTGTCACCACTGCACTTTGATACGCGATAAGTAACATTATTTCCCGCCGTCCGTTGCCGAGTGCTTAGCACGCATGGCTACTGATGATCTTCGAGCATACAGTTCTGCGTTATATTTCTGTTCACGTCCCCTTCATCCTCAGCAGTCCTGCTAGTCTGGGGTACTAAATTAACACGCTCGTGTCACCTCTATAGAAAGCACCTACTTCAGTAAGCATTTAATAATAAAATAACTATAAAAATAAGGTCGATTACGTACACAGGAATGGATTTCCACTACTTAACCAACATTTTTTCTTTCTTTCCCGAATATATTAACTATAAGAATACTTCTTTAAATCATACTTCGGTCTAAGGTGGAGTAAAATTAGTTATTAATTATGTTAACTTTTGAAACAATAGCAAAGGCTCCCAGAGTAAAATACTACACTGCACCGAAGAAACATTCTGTTCTTCTCCTCAAACCTATTTCCCACCACCGAAATTTAAAATGTGTCGTAACTAATTATTATTTTCAAAACAAGAAATTTAGCTACAGAATGTCGCACATTTAAAAAAAATGAGATCACTTCCTCACAATAAAAGTCTACAAAGTTACTTACCTGAAGGAATTTATGAACGAACCAGAGACACTTTATGAATATTATTAAACTTGATTCACCTGATATTTTTTCGAGCAGCAGAATGGTGGTTTACAGAAGGATATAGGGAATAGAGGCCGTGTGTATTTTTTAATCGCATAGACCTTGCCAATGGTTGCTTATTACACTGTAATGTGTTACCGGTGCGCAAAGCTCCGAATATCTCAAAAAATAAAAACCTCAAATTATAAAAAATCTTCGCCATATCCATACGGTAACGCGGCAAATGTAGCAGCAACATAGCCGCTTCTTATGAACTCGTAAACTGACATTATAATTTTTTTACCTTGCAATAATAGCGTAATGACGTCTGACAAGAGTGACGTTGAAGAATGCACTGTTTGCTCACTCATAGGAAGTGACTTTTACAGTGTTTCGTATTGCAAACAGACATGTTTGTTTACTCTTCCGCAGTTGTATTTTTCAATATCTTGTTTACGAAAATTGCTCTAAATTATGGAAGAGAAATAACACGCATTTGTTTAAACATCGCCTCTTTCAGGCGTTTTTCGGATTCACGGTGAGTATTATTTCTTTATGATATTTAATAATGATACCTAGAATTAATAATCCTCACTTTACATCAGTGAGGTGGGGTAATATAAGGTACAGAGCTATGACGCTTATTCCTAGTTTCTTCCCAACAAATCGATATTTTCGCTTTCCACGTCAGCTGTGTTTCATTTATAGATTACTAGCTGAAAGTACCTGGCGTTGACCGGGTGTTACTTTTAATCTGTATATTCTTATTTCCGCTGCAGTAAGGGTAAATGTTGTAAATCCCTCCCCCCACCGACACTTTAGCATGGATTTTCAATAGGAAGAAATTGACCTCACGAGCTCTCAAATATTTTATGTTGAAGCTATCGATATCTTTATATACGTTATCACAGAATTTGCCGCCTTATGGCTTCCCGTGATATTCGACCGCACAGTCGAAATTCCTCGCATAGCGTCTCCCAACTGTTGTTGTTGGGTTGTTTTACCTCTGAGCGGCACTTTTCTGTACACCATGGGCTAAATGGCCAGGTCACATGGACCCCGAAGGCTCAGAGAATGTTGGGGGAGGGGACCCACTGGAACAGCTGTTGGGAGACAGATGGTAGACTCCCGTCAAGGCCATCCAGCTTGTTTTTTACCGTGCAGAGGGTATGGCTCTCTCTCCCACACACGGAGCCACGGCGTAACGTCCCATCCGACGGACGGCGGGCTTTCCAAGCCTATCGGTGTCCCCTACTGACCGTGGACAAGGCGGGGAATTTTGCGGAGATAAATCTCAACGCTGACCCAGCTGGGACTCGAACCTGGGAACTACAGATTACGAGCCTGGCGCGCTACCGACTGAGCCACCCCCGCCCCCGTCTTCCCTGTGCCCCAGTGATTGGTTTAAAAATCAGGTTCCCACTTTTCCCGTGGCTTCGTTTCTACACAAATTGTGACAGGTCACGTCTTAATTTTAATCTCCCACACCGACATTTTATCACAGTTTGAATATAAATAATTTCCCGGTGTTGCAAAGTCATTGCTGACTCGGCGCACGCTCTCAGCCATTCAAAAATGATAGAAATATTTCGTCAGAATTTGACATTCTGTAATTCCCAACATACTTCACGAAAAGTTCCCAAATTTCGCTCGCGGGTTCTGCCTGCCCGACCCCATTTTTGATTAGAAAATCAGTTCCCTAGTTGCAATGGAACGCCTAAATAATGATTTTTAGGAAACGGGGAGAATCTGGCAACGGCATCATTTTCGCAGCCGAAGGTTTAAATGCTATTTTAACTCTTCACTCTTGGGGAACAGAAAATGGCAACAATAAATTTCACACCGATTCTCGATTCCCCGTAGGAAGGGCATTGTATATATTTTTCTTCCTAGCAAGCTCCCCTCTTGGACTTTCGACCTGAAATTTCGCACTGCAAACTGGACCATAACCCGAAACATTCTGTGAAAATTTCGAGCGTGTACATTGATTTCCCCGATGAGTTATGACTGCCAGAGACAGGTAGTAAATGACACTCCGCAACTCGCTAAGTTATGACGCTGTATTCCGTATCATCTCATTCGGATAAAATTTACGAACAATAATAGGTTTTAAAACACAAAAAAATACCCTTGATAATTAAGAGACATTAGAAAAACTATTTTATTTTACTACTTCAACTGATGCAGTATTTAATTAGTAACGCAAGTTCGGATGTTTAATAACAGCGATATCTGTTTATTTAGTCTGAAACCCTAAAAGAAACAAGTGTAAAGGAAGGGAGAATGGAATAATCTACCTTTCATTGGGCAGAGCGATAAATATGTTTCGGTTTCCATTACTATTTAAATACGGAACTCATAAAGAATCCTCAGCGTTCGGATTTAACCCGTGTCTCCGTGTGCGGGAGAGTCACACCCTGTGCACGTTAAAGAACACGCTGGGTGATCTTGAAGGTAGGCTACCATCTGTCTACCAACAGCTGTTCCAGTGGGTCCCATCCCCCACCCTTCTCTGAGCCTTCGGGGTCCATGTGACCTGGTCATTTAGCCCATGGTGTGCAAAAAAGTACCGCTCAGAGGTAAAACAACCCAACCCATAACTTACGATCATTTCCGTTTCCTTTCTGCGAAACTGTTACTTTACATTATCAGATTTAAACATTATTCGAACATGGAAATTTTTTCACACCAAATATCTATACTTGATTCATTATTTCACCGTCTAATACAGAAAATAATTCAGATCTACATATCATGAAATTCAAATCTTATAAGAAATCTCTCTCACATCAACTGCATCTTACATCTAAAATATGTTCATATTTTCAATAACACTACACATACGTTGCTACTTTGACGAAACAATGTCATGCACTTCCGGTTTTCGAAATAAGCTTTATGCGATATAATTGTTGGAAATTGTTCTACTTCCGGAGACGCGAAGATGAATAAGAAGGGGTTTCGTTTCGGAATATAAAAAATAGACTTGGTATTTAAAGACGTATACCTGATTTGAAATCCATATATTGCGATAACAGACATTATATAGCGAATGGTTAGTCACAGTAAGGTAATTATCAGAGTTTGTAATTCAAATAGGAAAGGGGGATATGTTTTCAACAGTATTCTGAATACAAAGTAGTTGATTATGAAATAATACAAAGTCTGAAGATTGGATATTGTTACACTATATGACTTTTAAAATTATTTTAATATTTAAATTATTCATTGTCAATAATTTATTTTGAAATTTTGAGAGGTTTCGTAATTAGTAGGTTAAATCCGGTCATAGGGTATTAATTCAACGTTACCTCATACTGGGCGATCCTCCTCGAGGTTTTCCGAAATGCAATTAAAATTCGAGTTTTGAATTTCGAAAAAAGCTGACAGTTGGGTTGTTTCACCTCTGAGCGGCACTTTCTTGTACACCATCGGTTAAATAGTTAGGTCACAAGGACGTAGAAGACCCAGATACCGTTCGCGGAGGGGACCCAATGGAACAGACATTGGGATATAGACGGTAGCCTCCCGTCAAGGTCATCCAGCGTGTTCTTTAAAGTGCTCAGGGTACGGCTCACGACCTAACGTTCCATTCGAAGGACGGCGGTCTTTCCAAAACTAACAGAAAAAACCAGTAATTTACCAAGAACAGAAAGAAATATTTCATTCAAAGTCTATCCGTTAGTTGGTGTTCCATAAGTTTCTAATACATGATAAATTTAGATTTCTTTTTCAAGAATTTTGAAAGTTAAAGAAACTTACTACTGGTAATTTATTAAACATTAATTTTTTGTAATATTTTCTAGTTTGATAAAGTCTGATCTATTAATTATTTTCTTAGACATGTTGCTCAGTTAGAAGTTTTTTTAATTCGTTTTAAAATGCAATGGTTTATATAGGCAGGTGTTCCTACTTTAAGTTTATAAATTCTGCTTAGAAATAAATTTTTGAATAAAATAAATTTCATATAAAAGGAAAAACGTGAATTTTTTTTATGGCGAGGTGAATGATAACGTATTGATTGGCTATATCGAATTCAATTTTAATGATTTTATTTGTGACTAAAACGAAAAACGTTCATTAATTTATTGTAAATTAGTTTCGTTTCTGGCAACCACGTCAGCACTGTGTTTTTCTCGTAATGGTCTATTAGTCATTACCGAAAATTACCTAAATGAGTATTAATACATGGTAGAATACATGAATAGATTTTCACATTATTTTTTGAGTAACTAGGTAACGGAATTTTCAATTCGTACGTGAAAATTCAGTGTTGTTCGTTGTACGTGAGAGTGTCCACCGAAACCAACCAATCACAGTTTTTGGACGCAAAAGTTTTCTCGGTGGTCCGATCGAAAGGTGCAACAACTTTCCCGAAAAACAGTTTGTGCCATTTCACATCAGTTCTAGGTTTTCGGCTTTTGGAAGCCGAAGTGAGTGGTTGTAAGATTTGTGCTCCGTCAGGATCTTGAGTATCGTGGTTGATTAACGAGGAGATAATTACCGAGGAGTTTGAGCAACACAGAATGGCGAACGGAAAGAAGAAAAAAATCGCACCTACGTCTCCCATCAAAATCAGAATAAAGAAATCAAAAGACTATAATGCCAAAAAGATGTCATGTAAAACAGAACAGGAACAGGAAAAGAACATTTCAGTGCTAGAAGACGACCTTAAATTATCCTCTGAGTCGGATAATTCACCAACGAAGTCCATCGAAGATAACATTGAAACGGATAATACTTCTAGAACAGAAATAAAAGACACAAATAAGCAACTGGATAACAAGAATGCAAAGGTAATATCAGATAATGCATTAACATTAGAGAATAAAGATCAACTTAACTCAACTAGTAAATGTATAATGGAACAAAATAGTAATGTATACACTAATGAAAATAATTTAAAACATGTTATTCTTACTTCATTAGACTCTTATAATAACAAAGATTCAGAATTAATCTCGGAAAGTATCAAAAATAAGGACGAACTAGCTCTTGTAATAACAGGCACTAATGAGGATATTAGCGGTCTGGATATAAGAAAAGTAACTACAGTTCTTTATAAACTTTTGGGAGAACATATCCCAGGAGAATTCATTTCTTTTGGAAGGTTATTATTATTCCCAAGAAATAGAGATCAGTATGATAAAATTATGAATCTAAAAACATTACTAGACTGTCCCGTTGAGGTCAATATTCCAGAATTCAGAAAATCAGTGCTTGGCTCTATTATCGGAGTTCCTTTCTCATTGAAAGACGATGACATATTAGAGTTATTAGAAGAATAAAAAGTCCTTGGTATAAGGAGAATGCTCCATTACGATAAAAAAATAGAAGATAATTCTGAAACATTATGTTCACCAACTAACAAAGTAATTATTGAATTTGAAGGAACTGCATTACCCGATTATGTTTACGTAGGCTTTCGAAGATTTAAAGTAAAGAAATATAATATTCCCCCAAATCTCTGTCTTAGATGTTATGTCTTCGGACATTCAATTTCAAATTGTAGAGGGAAAATAACCTGTAAAAAATGTGGTGGGGGACACCACTACAAACAGTGTGTGACCAAAGGATTCAGATGTCCAAATTGCAAAGGCCCCCACCCAACTAAATGGTCAGGATGCCAATCTAGAATCATCGCATGTAAAGCAAAATTAATACAATTAGAGGAAGGAATTAACTGGCAACAGGCCATAGTTAAAGCTAAATTAAAAATTATTCATAAATTTTCTACCAACGAGAAACTACCTATTAAGATTAATGACGAAAATGAACAACAAGAGAATGCTTCGCTTGACGAGAGGATTGAAAGTAAGAATTATGCGGACCTGGAAGAGAGCAGTGACGATGAAGATGACGTCATCACAGAATAGTTCACCGTGATTCCCTCAACTTCCAAAGACTTCCCTATATTGACAAAAAAAAAAACGAAAAAATAGGAGATAAACATACAAACTTAATGGACTTTGCTGGCTGTGTTAAAAAAAATATTACCGGCATTAAAAAAACATCAAACAAATCTACAGAGAAGAAGAAATATGAAAGGAAGGACAATATTAAACAAATGGACACAAGTAAAACAAAACTTTCTGAAGAATCTAAAGGACTGATTATGAACATTTTCATAAAGCTTCTGGAATATATTATTCCAGACTGTCCGGAGTTAAATCTCATTAAGGACCTCCTCTTATCTATTTGTATGGGTGGGTTAGGAATAGAAGAATAGTTTTATTACAATTTAATTGTAGAGGTTTGACACATAAAAACTCTATTTTAAAACATCTAATTGTTACCAAAAATATACAAATAATTTGTATACAAGAATCCCAGACAGACAACATCCCCAGATTGAATAACTTTGTGACATACAGTCAAAGAAATAATAAAAATACCAGAGGCATAGTAACATATTGTAACAAAACAATACCACAAAGAAGAATATATATTGATAATGTCACAGATCGAATTGAATACATCATTTTACAAGTTAAGATTAATAATTTAAACACATTCATAATTAATATATATAACCCATGTAAATACATAAAATATGAACAATATGCAATTTTATTGGAAAATTTAACAGGAGAAATTCTGATTTGTGGAGATCTAAATACTCATAATAAAATGTGGAACTCATATAAAAATGACCCAAAAAGCATACATTTAATTAAACTAATAGAAAATTTTAATTTAATGGTATTAAACAATGAAACACCGACTAGAAAAACTTATTCGAGTAAAAACTCAATTATTGACTTAACATTAAGCTCAATGGAAATTAAAAAAAAATACAATGGAAAATAACATCAGATAACTATGGAAGTGACCATAGACCAATATTTATTACTTTTAACATAAATACAATCAAACCACAAATTAAAATTACAAACTGGGGAAAACTTAGAACTATATTTGAACAAAATTGCCCATTTGACAAAAATACTGACTATAATGAAGCTATTAATTACATAAATGAACAAATCAAAAAACATACTGTAAATATTACTAAAAAAATACCTAAAAATAACATTGAATCAATATTCATAAATAAATTAATTTCAATAAGTAGAAGAGCTGAGAGAAGAATGGAGAGAAATAAAACATTTATAGACTAAGAAAACTTTCATAGATTGGAAATTGCAATAGCAAAAAAATTAAAAACATACAGAAAATAAACTGGAATGCCTTTACAGAAAAACACTCACCTAATACATCAACCACAAATTTATGGAAAATATATAAAAAATAAAATAATGAAACCACTTCTCAAAATCCAATAGAAACATATGCACTAAAAACAATATATCTATACAAGAAACAACAGAAAAATTAGCAGAATATTACACATACAGACATTACAAACCAAATAACAAGCTAGACAAAACCTTCAAAAATTCTAATATATTCCACAAAACATTCCAGTGCAAAAAAACTGAAATTCTTAATATTCCATTTTCACTCTTTGAATTAAACAATGCAATAAAATTATTTTAAAAAAAATACAACACCTGGACCAGATGGGATTTCAAATAAAACTCTAAAAAATCTCCCAACAAATTGGACATATTTTCTGTTAAATTATTTTAATAAAATTTGGACAAATACAGAATACCCAAAATCATGGCTAGATAATTATATGATCTTTATTAAAAAAGAAAAAAAATCAGCAGAAGATTTAAACTCATATCATCCCATATGTCTTAGTTCAAATATCCTCAAACTATTTGAAAAAATGATTGTATTTAGACTAAACTGGTACATAGAGAGAAACAATATTTTTAATAATCACTGCTATGGCTTTAGATTTGGAAGATCAACTAAAGACCTATTATTAAATCTAATAACTAATGCAGAACATGCTACTAATAATAAATGCTTTATGGTAGCGGTAGTTATTGATCTCGAAAAAGCCTTTGACTCTGTTTCTTACCATGCAGTATTATCTAAAATTCGTTCATTACAAATATGTGGTAACCTATACTATTTTCTATTTCACATACTACAAAATAAACAATATAAAGTTAAGATTAAAATAACTTACTCTAAGGAACACAAATTTTTAAATGGAATTTTACAGGGGGATATATCATCACCTATTCTTTTTAATTTATATTTAAACGACATTAATAACATTTTCGAAGAACATACCAAATTCGGCACATATGCAGATGATTTAATTTTTTGGACAACTCATCAAAATACAGATATTATACAAAAGAGAATTCAAAACACTTTGAACAATTTGGATAAATATTGCGAAAAATGGAACCTAAAAATAAACATAGAAAAAACAAATATTATATACTTTCATAAAAGATTTAAAATGCCTAATGATTTTATAATAAAATTAAAGGACAGAAATATTAAAATAGTGAATAACTTAAAATTTTTAGGACTCCACTTGGATTCAAAGTTATTATGGAACTCTTTCATACAAAGTGCAAAAGACAAATCAAATAAATTATATCAATACTTAAGATATTTAGGCAATTCAAACTGGGGATGTATTACAAAAAATTTATTACTGATATATAATTCAATAATTTTACCAAAACTTACATATGGAATAGAATTGATAAATAATATCTCAAAATCTAAAATGAAAAAATTAGAAAGAATACAAACAAAAATATTAAAACACTGTCTGGGACTTCTTCAAAATGCAAATAATATTAATGTATATGCAGAGACTGCAATTCCAACTCTGGATCTAAAAAAAAAATATCTATTATCAAATCTTATTTTTAGAATTACAACAAAAAACACACAACATCTAATCATAGAAAAAATTAAAACTAACTTTACAGATATAACACTTACACAATTCACAGAAAAAGAAACAATACTAAACATAATAGAAAATAAATTGAGTGGAGATATAATTCTTAACTATCCATATTGGACATCACCATTTCCTATTATGAATAATACAATCCTTGGGATAATTTCCAAAAAAATACTAGATAAAAATTGCCTGAAAACAATCACTTAAGCATACATAGATAACACATACAAAGACTTCATTAAAATATACACTGATGGCTCACTAAACACAGAAAGATCTATATCATCAGGAGCATTTATCTGTAATTCACATACATTCCAATTTAAACTAAATAGACCTTCACCGGTAATTGTATCAGAGATCACAGCCATTTTATTTGCTATGTCATGGGCCCTTAAATTTAATAATAGTAAAATTGTCATCCTCACTGACAGTAAAACCTCTTTAGACATAATTTTTCAAAATCCTTTCAAAAGCAACTTTGCTATCTTTATTAATGATATTCTTGCTACCACACAAAAACATATACACAATCATAATCATATACACTTACAATGGATACCTTCTCATGTTAATATTAAAGAAAATGAATTGGCGGATACACTTGCAAAACAAGCTATAGACTTAAACACAGTAACTATAACTCCTTATTTCAATTACTTACATAAAAATCAAAATAAAATTAAAATAATAGAAGAACTTCAAAACTGGTACAATATAAATGCTATAAATACACACAGATATAACATATCTCAAAATATATCCAAATTTAAAGACTATGGACTGAAAAAAAAAGAAATTAAAGCTATAGTAAGAATTAAAAGTAATGTAGCTCTCACAAATTCTACTTTATACAAAATGAAAAAAAAAGATAAGCCAGACTGCACTTACTGTAACGAACCACACACTATAGAACATATAATATTTAAATGCAAAAACTTTATTAATCAAAGAAAAACCTACTATAAAAAATTGGAAAAATACAATGTTAACCAACAAAGCTTCAAATCAATTTTAGAACCACCCAAAAAATCCCAAAAAAAGTAAATTCTACAAGCTTCTTATCTCTTATTTAAGAGACATTGAATAATAATAATAATAATAAATGATTAAATAGAAAATATCACACATACATCATCGCTGAATGAGTCTGTGAATGGACAATGTTCTTATTCATAGGAGTATTCAAGTGGAGGGAAGAATTATATATATATATACATCAGTTCTAGGCTGTGCCGGGAAGACACAGAAGATGGCGGAGGTGTGATTGGTTGCTCGTTTAAGTTGCGTTTTTGAAAGTGAATTTTGTGAAAAGTTTTGGTGTAGTGAATTTGAAATAGCTCGAAAATAAAATATGGCTGTAGGCGGAAGCAAAAAGAAGAAGAACTCGTAGACGAATAAAAGAAATAAAGTCAAAAGAAATAAGTATAATGACACAGATGAAAAAACTAACTTCAAGGAAAAAAATTATAAAAGTGAAAGTATTATACTATATATATAAAAGTGAAAGCTATGCACCAATCCCCTGTGATGATGCACAGAACCGGCCAGGCCTAGCACCTAATCTCCGACCCCGCCTTCTCGTGGTGCGGACCGTTAGTAACTTTCAAAAGAGATACTCTCTTGTGGAAGTGAACGGAAGGGGAGGGCTGCCAGATTAGTGTGGCCTACTGATCTGGACAACTATGGCTACTTTTCTTTTTTTTCTACCCTGCTGAGGAGTGGTCAACCACACAGGGTCCTGGTGCTGACCATATAAACCTACTGGACTGGACAGATATATGGCTCTGAGCTTGATTATGGATCCTGATTTTGCTGCACTGGTGGGCTTCTGTGGAGGGAAAATCTTCCGCTGTGTTTTCTGTTTGTTTGTGGGTTGACAGCCCCAAGTGAATAGATTCACAGGATATGTTTATCAGCTGGTGGATAATCCTGAGCAGAAGTCATCGCAGGCACCTGAATTCTTTGCTTCTATTGGCATCGTCAAATTCTACATTGGAGGAAGTCTTCCAGTGTAGATGGCTTCAGCCTTTAGTAGTGGGGGAACGGGTCTTTGCCCCATGTCTGCGATTAGGGGGCTGTTTGATATTGTCGGCATTCCCTCTCTCAATAAACATAGTTTCTTTAAACATCCCACTAACCATTTTCTCTCCATAGGTAGTTGGAATGTGAGGATTCTGCACAGAGCTTTTTCTCTTGATGTCCTCACACAAGAATTCCACCATTATAATTTAGATATTCTCGGCTTGCAAGAGACCAGATGGACAGCTAAAGGTCAGATTCTTAAAAATAATCTTAAATTTCTCTTTTCAGGGAGGAACGATAATAAACGTCACCAAGGTGTGGATCTGCTTCTCAGCAGACACGCTAGCGATGCTCTTCTAGGATATGAGTGCATTAATGAAAGGTTTCTTACAGCAAAATTTCAGACAAGCGTTAAAGACTTGAATGTTATCTGCTGTTATGCCCCCACTGAGGATGCCGATGAGGATGAGATGGATAGGTTTTATGAACAACTTCAGGATATTTTGAATTCTGTCAAGAAAGGAGATATTACCCTTGTTCTTTGTGACTTCAATGCCAAAGTTGGTACTGACTCTGACCTTTGGGGAGGGGTGATTGGCCCTTTTGGTATTGGTAGCTGCAATGGCAATGGGCAACGTCTCCTACAGGTAAGTAAACTCAATGGATTCAGAATAACTAACACTTATTACAAACACCGCGACATACATAAGTACACATGGGTTTCACCTGATGGGCTGCATAAGAATATGATTGATTACATATTAATTAACAGCAAATGGGCTAGTTCTGTTAGAAATACCAGGGCATATAGGGGAGCTGAAATTGGATCTGACCATTACCTTGTTAAAAGTGTCTTGCAACTTAAACTTAAAAAGTGTTGTGCTAGGGTTAAAAATTTTATTTTTAATACTGAAGCTCTGAAAGATCCAGTTATAGCCAAAGCTTGCCATGATAGGTTACTTAGTCATTATGACAGTCATGGTTTGCTTACTACTGAAATTGAGGAAGAATGGGATCATTTTAAACAGGCTTTTTTGGACACTAACAGTACTCTTTTAGGAAAAAAGGAGCAGAAGAGACAGAATTATCTGAGTGATAAGGCACTTGAGGTTATTTCGGAAAGAAAGAACTGCAGGAATGTCTTTAATCAATACCCTACTAGTCCTAATAGAAAGCATTACAGAGAACTTAATAAACGTGTAAAAGATCAGTTAGCTGCTGATAAGAATCTTTGGCTTGATGGTTTGGCTGACAAAGCCTTGGAAGCAGTTAGACAGCACAACAGCAGAGAGCTGTACCAGATAGTTAATGTTTTGTGTGGTAGAAAACGGACTGGCATACAAGGATTGAAGGATAAACAAGGTAAGGTTATAGAAGGTGAGGATTCTGTCATGGCTAGGTGGGATGAGCATTTCAGTGATGTTCTAAACAATGTAGTTAGTTCTACTCCCATTGTTTGCAATGATGATATTGGTGGCTTTAATGTTGGCCCTATAACACAACTGAAGTTATTTTGGCTGTTTCTAAACTTAAACTTCATAAATCCCCAGGGGTAGATGAAATTACTACGGAAATGCTTAGAGCTGGTAATGTTTCGGTTACCACTTGGATGACTGAAATTCTGAATATCTTTTATGATAAAGGCATGGTTCCTAAGGATTTTACCAGAGCTATTGTTATCCCTATTTTCAAAAAAAGGTGATCGCAGTTCTTGTGATAACTATAGGGGTATCAGCCTACTCTCTGTTCCAGGTAAAAGTTCTTTCGATGATTGTGCTTAATAGAATTAAGAATCTGGTTGACAGTCAATTGCGTGATGAGCAATGTGGATTCAGAAGTGGTAGGGGATGTGTGGATCAGATATTTTCACTTAGGCAGATTCTTGAGAAATGTTTGGAGTTTCAGAAACCTTTGGTTGCTAGCTTTGTTGATTTCAAAAAGGCTTTCGACTCTGTTGATCGTCATAATTTGTGGTTGATTGTGAGATCATATGGTATACCAGACAAGTTAGTTAACATAATGAAAGCTCTCTATAATAACACTGAGTCGTGTGTGAGAGTTGGTAAGGCTTGTAGCAATTGGTTTAGAATTACTTCTGGTGTTCGACAAGGGTGCATTTTGTCTCCTTTTCTCTTTAGCTTGGTTATTGATTATGTTATGCGAAATTCACTTCAAGGGAAAATTTTTGGCCTTAAATGGGCTGGAGATACGAAAATTTCTGATTTCGATTATGCTGATGATTTAGCCCTTTTGGCAAATGATGTTGATGAGATGAACTCTTTCATTCGAGCCGTTGATGAGACTGGTAGTAGAGTAGGTTTGGTTATAAACAGAGAGAAAACTAAAGTGATGAAAATTGGTCAGGCAGGTTGTGATTCAGTTCATCTGAATGGTTGCAGTCTTGAGCAGGTGTCACAGTTTAATTATCTTGGGAGCTATGTAACAGATAATGGTGATGTGCGGCATGAGATTAACAGACGAATAGGGATTGCTGCCGGACTTTTAAGAACCTATGGAGAGTGTGGAGAAATAGGCGTATACACCTAAAGACTAAAATTAGACTGTATAATAGTTTGGTTCTTTCTAGGGTTAGTTACGGCAGTGAAACCTGGACACTTTGTAAACAAGATAACAGGAAACTAGATGCTTTTGATTCCAGATGCTTACGCAGTATCTTGGGCATTAGGTGGTTCAACTTTGTAACTAATGATGAGGTTAGGCAAAGGAGTTTGCAACCTCCTTTAAGCAGCATATTGTGTAGAGAGAGACTCCGTTGGTTTGCCCATGTTGCCCGTATGAATAATTATAGATTGGCGAATAGGGTTATGAACAGTGTGCCTAAAGGCCTCAGAAAGAAGGGGAGACCTAGGATGCGGTGGGCAGACAATAATGAACTCAAGTCTAAAGAATCGGTTGAAGACCTTCCTAAAATGGATTTATCAAAGATTAGTGACTTTTCCACTTTAAAGGAGGATCTTAAACTTTCTTCAGAGTCGGAAACATCGCCATCGAAATCAATTGAAGAAAACTTTGAACACACATCTAACAAGAACATGGATATTGATAAAAAGAACTGACAGAAGGTATTTATAAGTCTAAGTCTTCTGATATTCAAAATGTAAGATTAAATACTAATGAAAACTCGAATATTAGCGTTGATAAAAAGAATTATACAACTATCACAAAAATAGATTTTGAATTCTCTAAGTTTCCGGACATTATCGAAAAATCGATCAATGATAAAGAGGACCTGTCGTTGGTAATAAAGGGGATTGATAATGATATCAGCGAACTTGAGTTAATTAAAGTAACGGCTTTCTTTTTTAAATTACTCGGTGTTCATATTGACGGGAAATTCATCTCACAAGGGAGATTATTGGTATTCCCTACTAATAAAATACAACACGATAAAATTTTGAATCTTAAGGAAATATTAAATACAAAAGTGATAGTTCAATATCCAGACTTCAAGAAGTCAGTTTTAGGTACTATTATAGGTGTCCCTACATTTTTGGATGATGATTTCTTAATGGAAAATCTTGAACACCAAAATGTCATTAGCTTAAGGAGGATGTGGCATTATGAAAAAGACATTGAACAAAATAGTGAAACGTTTTCAAATCCAACCAATAAAATCATTTTGGAATTTGAAGGCGAAATTCTGCCAAATCATGTTTTTTTAGGCTTTACAAGACACGATGTGAAGAATTATAATCTTCCTCCACATCTTTGTCTCAAGTGTTATTCCTTTGGCCATTTATTATATGCTTGTCGAGGAAGGGAAACATGTAAGAAATGTGGGGGCAGACATAGATACAAGAATTGCACAGCTAAGAAGTTTAGTTGCCCGAATTGCAAAGGGAATCATCCGGCAAATTTTTCTGGTTGTCCGGTAAAATTAATAGCTTGCAGAGCGAGAGAACTTCAATTAAAAGAAAAGATTACATGGCAACAAGCTTTTACAGAAGCAAAATTAACATCGGAAAACAAATTTGAAAGATCTAAAGATATTTACTCTAATAATGTTCATTTCTCAGGACTCAGGATTTCAATTGACTGTCGCAGCGCCGGGTATGGTACCCATATCTGCCTTATCATGAGGTTAAGGGGGGGGGGGGTGACGAAGCCACTTTAAAAACTACCACGGTCGTAGAAGACCGACGCGAAAGATTTCGCGCGCACGAGTGGATGTAACTGAATGAGTTGAGAAAGAAGGAAGAAAGAAGAGGGTGGGAAGAAGGGAGAGGTAGGCTGTTAGGGAGAAAGGACAGACCTACATCGTTTAAAACGTTGATTATGAATTCAACGTCAACCGAGTATCTGATTACTTCATTGGGGTGAAGCGATGCATCGTGAAAAAATTTTATGACCATATTGTTGATAACTGTGGTGATGGAAGGTACATTGAGATCTCGAGCAAGTTGGGTTGGGTTGGGATGTTTTACCTCTGAGCGGCACTTTTTTGCACACCATGGGCTTAATGGCCAGGTCACATGGACCCCGAAGGCTCAGAGAAGGTTGGGGGAGGGGACCCACTGGAACAGCTGTTGGGAGACAGATGGTAGCCTCCCGTCAAAGCCATCCAGCGTGTTCTTTAACGTGCACAGGGTATGGCTCTCCCGCACACGGGGCCACGGCTTAACGTCCCATCCGACGGACGGCGGCCTTTGCCAAGCCCATCGGTGTCCCCTACTGACCGTGGACAGGGCGGGGAATTTTGCGGAGATAAATCTCAACGCTGACCCAGCAGGGACTCGAACCTGGGAACTACAGATTACGAGCCTGGCGCGCTACCGACTGAGCCACCCCCGCCCCAAAGAGATCTCGAGCAATGATGGAAGTGCGTACAAACCAGGGAGCTGCTATAGCTGATCGGAGAATAAAATTTTGAAATGTTTGAAGTTTTTTAATGTAGGTGGGGGAGCAGGTTGCCCATACGGGGGCTGCGTAGAGGAGGATGGGGCGGAGGATTTGTTTGTAAAGGAGAATTTTGAGTTTCGGTGCCAAAATAGAATTTTTGTTAATAAGGGAAAACAGTTGAATTTTGAGGGCTCTATCCTTGTGAAGGACAGAGTCTATATGTGAGTTCCAGAGAAGGTTTCTGCTAATTGTGACGCCTAAATATTTAGCAGAGTCTTTCCACACAATTTGTTTATCGAACAACAGAAAATTGGTAAGATGGGGGTTACGTTTACGAGAAATCAGTACTGCCATGCATTTATCTGTGTTGATTTGAATTCGCCAAGAAATGCACCATGCTTAATAGGCGTCCAAAATTTTTTGCATCTTAGTGCAAGCGTGTTTGAGATTTGGGGATGATGAGATAAATGCAGTATCGTCAGCATACATGGCGGTATGGACTCTATCCACACTTGGAGTGTCTGATACAAAAATATTGAATAAGGTAGGAGCAATAAGGGACCCTTGGGAAACCCCGGCCTGGATAAGCCTTCTGCTGGAGACATCTGAGCTCAATTTGACTTGGAAAGTTCTGCCCGTAAGATAGCTCCGCAAAATACGCACAAGCGCAGGCGGAAAATGAAATTGAACCAATTTGAAAAGGAGTCCGTTAATCCATACCTTATCAAAGGCTTTGGCAAAGTCAATAAAGATAGAGATTGGGTGTTCTCTCTTATTGCCGGCCGCAGCTAAGATTTCAACCACACGAAGGATTTGGTGAACCGTAGAGTGTTGTTTACGGAAACCAAATTGTTGTTGGGGGAGAATGTTGAGTGTAGAAAGGGAATCGTTTAATCTGAGTAAAATGATTCGTTCCAATAGCTTTCCCATTCAAGGTAAGAGACTGATAGGTATGTAATTAACAGGAAATAATGGGTCCTTACCTGGCTTTGGAAGCATTGTAACCAATGCATTTTTCCAGATTGTGGGGAAGTAGTTAAATCTCAGTCAGTGATTATAAATGTTGAGAAGAAAAACAATGGCTTTGTTGGGTAGTTGTTTTAGGATTTTGTTGCCTATTTTATCGTAACCAGGGGCTTTGTTGGGTTTGAGTGTTTTTATGTATTGAGCGAGTTCTGTGAAGGAGATAAATGGGAGGGTGTCCTGATGCGGTTCATTAAAGAATTTTGAAAGAGAGTGGCCCACCTCCCGGATGAAGTCGTCGTCGGTGTACTCATCATTCGGAGTAAATTGCGACTCAAGGGAGTCAGCAAAAGCATCAGCTTTGTCCGAATCTGAGTACACCAACCCTGTCAGTCCGTGAAGTGCGCCAATTCTTTTGGTGGAGCCTTTAAGGGCACGAACCATGTGCCAAATAGAATTGTCTTGGGGGTTTAGGGAGGAAACTTTGTTTTGCCATTGCTCGTAACGAAAGTCGTTTAAGTGAGCTCTGAGACGAGTGAGTAGAGTGTTGTAAAGTGTCTTGTCGTGTTTATTACGTGTGTGTTGCCATTGTTTGCGTGCCTGATTTTTAAGCCGAATCTCATCAATTAGATAATTTGGAAGTTTATTATAATAGGAAGTGGTAGGTAGAATTTCAGATGCAAAGTGTAATGATGTGAGGATATTTGTTTGGAAATTATGTATGAGTTCATCGATGTCAGAGGAGTAGGATGGGGATATGTGACAGTTTAAATTTTGAAGGAGGGATATTCTAAATTTATTCCAATGGATGTGTATGCGAGAGGAGGAGGTTTGAGGGAAATTTAAAGAAAGAATGACGGGGCAGTGATCGGATGAAAGTGAGTTAATGGTTTTAAGGTCATAGGAGACAAATATGTTATGGAAAAGGGCCAAATCAAGGAAGTCGGGCTTAACGTTGGTGTTGAAAGAGTAGTATGTGGGGGTGGGAGGAGTGTCAATGGCAATTCCTTTAGTGGATGTGTATTTAAGGAGGCGCCTGCCTGAGATATTGGTTGAGCGGCTTCTCCAAATGGGATGTTTGGAGTTGAGATCTCCAGCTGCAATGCAGGGGAGAGAGTTGAAGATGATGTTGAAATCAGAATCTAATATAGTTGCTCGTGGTGGTTTGTAGACACTCGCAAGTTGCACGTGGCCTATGGGAGTTTTCGTGAGAAGAATCCCCGTATCCTCAAGGGAGGTGAGAGCAGAGAAGGATAAAGGTGCATGTGGAATAGAGTTTTTGACGAAAATGGCAGTACCCCCACCTTTGTTGTGGAGACGATCGGATTGCAAGAAAATTACTATTTAGGAAAGTCCGGAAGGATTGAAACTAACAATCATGAGGACCTGATAGAAAGCGCTTCACAAAATAATATTGAGGACGACACAGAGAACTTTCCTAGTTTACCAAAATGTTCAAAATTGAGTGATAGGAAAGAGGAAATGAAAAGTTCTAACTCTCCTAAAAAAAACTATGCTCAAACAGTGAAAAAACATATAACTGGTCATAAATCGACAACTAAAACTGAAAGAAGAAATGAAATTATAATTGACAGAGAAATAAAACCTACAACTTCACAGAAAGAAGAAAAATTGGACTCTAATATTTCTAGTAACGGGAAAAGGCTTATAATCGAACTAATGGTTAAGCTGTTCGACTTAATATTGCCAAGCTGCCCGGAGGCCACATTAATAAAAGATCTACTCCTTACAATAGTCAATAATGTTTCATGGCCTTGAGACCTTCTATATTACAATGGAACTGCCGGGGAATTGAAAGTAAGAAACACTTAATCAAACATCTTATAAATGTTAAAAATGTGCAAATTATCTGTATACAGGAAGCGATAACAAGCAATATACCTGAATTCTCAAATTTAATAACTTACTCGCAAAACAACAATCAACACACTAAAGGAATTGTAACTTATGTAAATAAATACTTACCTCAAAGAAGGATAAATATTAAAACAATAAATGAAAGATTAGAATGCCTAATTATACAAATTAAAATTTATAAAATTACAGTAAATATTGTGAATATATATAATCCAGGGGTATTAATTATATTTAATCAATTTACAAAATTATTAGATGACTTAGAAGGTGAAACAATTATTTGTGGAGATTTTAACTCACATAATAAAACATGGCACTCGTATAAAAATGATAATAAAATCTTACACTTATTAAAATTTATAGAATACAAAAAGTAAGTTAAAAATATTAAATTCTGATAAAACTACCAGAGTAAATAAAAATGATAACAATTCAGTAATAGACCTAACTCTTTGTACAGAAGAAATAGCAAAAGAAATAGAATGGCAAATATCAACAGATAGCATGGGAAGTGATCATTTCCCAATCTTTATAAATTTTATAAGAAAACAAAAAATCAAAACATTTGTAAACATAACAAATTGGTTTTCAAAGGAACTAAATAAATCAGTATTAGAAGAGAACTTATATTTTGATTATACAAATTTCATAGATAAAATTAAAATTACAAGAAAAAACAATACACAAATTATTTATAAAAAAATTCCAAAAAACAATATACACACCATATTTATAAATAAATTGATAGCTATTAGAAGAAAAGCTGAAAGAGACATGTTAAATAAAAAATCATTTAAAGCATGTGAAATATTTTAACGCCTAGAAAAGGCCATTTCTAAAAAAATAATTAACATACAAAAACAAAACTGGAAACTATTCACAGAGAGTTTATCTCCACTTACATCCACAACTAATTTATGGAGAATATATAAAAAACTATATTCAGAAAAAGAACCAATAAATCCATTATATTCCATTACTCTTAAAAACAAAGAATCTATACAAGAAACAACTGAAACAATAGCAAAATACTTCACCAATCTTCACTACAAACCAAACAATAAAATAGACAAAAAATTTAATAACTAACATAATACACCAATTTTATAAAAACAATAATACAGAGTATTTAAATAAACCTTTTACTCTTTTTGAATTAAACTTTGCTATAAAAGCATTAAATTCAATAACTACATCTAAACCAGATGGGATAACAAATAAAGAATTAAAAAAACTACCTAATAGCTGTAAAAAAATATTATTAGATAAGTTTAATGAATTTTGGAAATTAAAAAGTTATCCAGATACCTGGAATGAGAACTACATGATATTTATAAAAAACCATACAAAAATAGGGAAAACTTTAATTCTTATAGACCAATATGTTTGAGTTCGAATGTTTTGAAATTATATGAAAGATTAATTTTAAATAGATTAAATTGGCATATTGATCATCATAAAATATTTAATAACAATACCTTTGGATTTAGACAAGGCAGATCTTCTAAAGATCTTCTTTTAAACTTGATCTCAGATGCAGAATTTGCTATCAAAAATAAACTTTTTATAGTTGTACTTAGTATAGATATAGAAAAAGCTTTTGACTCAGTTTCACACAATGGTATTCTACATAAAATCAAAAAATTAAATATTGGAGGTAATATGTATAACTTTCTATTTAAAATATTAAAAGATAAAACATTCAAAGTGAAAATTGGAAATAACTACTCATCATGGTATAAATTTAATAATGGTTTAATTCAAGGGGATATTTTATCCCCTACACTGTTTAATTTATATTTAAATGATTTACAGGAGGCCATACCAGACCATATAAATTATGGTACATTTGCAGATGATTTAATCTTCTGGACCTTTCATAAAAATACAGAATATATTCAAAATATTTTTCAAAAATTAATTAATACTGTAACTAAATTCTGTGAAACATGGAATCTCACAATTTCAATAGACAAATCAGTAATATCATATTTCCATAAAAATAAAAAAATAACCAAGGATTTCAAAATTAAAATGAATAATAAAATAATAAAAATTGAAGATAATTTCAAATTTTTAGGCATGCATTTAGACTCAAAATTATCATGGAACAAACATATAGAGGTAGCAAAAAATAAAGCAAATAAACTTTTTAATTTTCTAAGATATTTGGGAAGCTCAAAATGGGGATGTGAAAATAAAAAATTACTTTTATTATACAACTCAATAATATTTCCAAAAAGCTTTTATGGCATAGTACTAATCAATAATATTTCAAAAATCAAATTAAAAAAACTAGAAAATATACAATTAAAAATCTTAAAATTTTGTATTGGACTGAATCAAAATACAAATGGATTTAACATTTATGCAGAAACTGCTATACCACCTATTTCAATTAAAAAAAATTTATTACATAATCTGATATACAGAATTTCATTACAAATATCTCACAGCCAATAAATGAAAAAATATTAAATAACTTTAAGGATATTTCTATTGATAACTTAACTTGTAAGAATGATATAAGACATATTTTAAATAAAAAAACTAGTGGAGAATATAATATAGAAATACCAACATGGACTGCTACATTCCCTATCCTAAAAACAAATATTAATAATTTACACACAAAAAAAAGACATGATATAAACACTAAAATTATTATCAAATATGCATATTGAAAATAACTATAAAAATTTTATACACATATACACAGATGGCTCCTTGAAAGAAGAAAGTAATGCTCTTGCTGGAACATTTATGTGCCCAGAAGAAAATTATGAAAAATTATTTAAATTTAGTAATTCAAACCCTATCTTAGTTGCAGAATTATCAGCAATTATCTTATCAATAAATTGGGCACTGAAATTTAAAAATAAGCAGATAGTAATATTTACTGATAACAAAGCTGCTATAGAAACCATATATAATGATCCTTTAAAAAGTAACTTTAAATCATTCATAAATGATATATTAATTTTAACCAAATACCATATAAACAATAAGAACATAATCTATATACAATGGATTCCAAGTCATGTTGGTATAAAATATAATGAAATAGTAGACAAAAAAGCTAAAGAAGCAATAAATATAAGTCCAAATATTGATAATCCTCAATTTATATATCTAATTAAAAAACAAAATAAAAAAATATTACAACAGAAACACAGACATGGTATGATATGAATGCTAATCATACACATAGATATAGAATTTCATCAAGAATATCAAAATTTAATAACTTTGGTTTAAATAAAAAAGAAATTAATTTAATATTAAAAATTAAAACAAATTCAGTAATATCAAAGGCATTATTATATAGAATGAAAAAAAAAGATTCCCCGGCATGTGACTTTTGTAATGGGTATAAAATCTAGAACACACATTATTTGTATGTAAGAAATTTGAGGAAGAAAGAAAAAAATACTATAATGCATTAAATAAAATGAACATCACTTCCTATAATTTCAGAAGCATATTAGAGCCTAAAAACAATAGGAATAAATTAAAATGTTACAAATTGCTTATTTTATTTATCAAGCAAATTAATATGTATAGCATATATTAAAAAAAATGCTATAAATGACATATTTTTTTATCAAGTGGATAAATAAATTTATAAACATTCATTTTAAATACTAGCACTAATCATAAAAGGTATTCTGAATGAGTTCACTACTGATTATAGTAGTAGTGAGAATATTCAAAAGGAGATTAGATAAGCAAGCTAAACTTTACGTGTAACCTTTGTTCGGAAGCTCTAAAACGAATTCACAGCAATGTCTGATACAGCTGCAGAGACCAGGGTTCCAGCTGCGGTTTCACCTAAAAAGAGGGGCAAGGCAACTGCCGGAAAGCCGAAAAAATCGAAGATTGCCGCTTCTCATCCTAAGGTGTCAGAGATGGTGACTTCGGCGATCACTGCACTGAAGGAAAGAGGTGGATCGTCGTTGCAGGCTATCAAAAAATACATTGCAATCTCACTATAAGGTAGACATCGAACGTCTAGCTCCCTCTATCAAGAAATAAGTCAAGATAGCAGTAGCCAGTGGGCAACTCGTTCAGACCAAAGGTAAAGGTGCAACTGGTTCCTTTAAGCTGAGTGCTACTGGTCAGAAGACGAAAAAAATTCAGTAAAAATCAAAAGTACTAAGAAAGAACGAACAGCAAAAAAGCCAAAAACCTCCAGTGTTCCGAAAAAGGTGTCGAACCCCCCAAAAAAAACCGGTGAGAAGAAGAAAACGGCTGCAGAGAAGAAACCTTCCGCTGCCAAGAAAAGGAAACCTGCTAAGAGTCCAAAAAAACCCAAGTTGTCCAAACCGAAAGCACCTAAACCTAAAAAAAGCCCTGCTACGAAGAAAACTGTTCCAAAGAAAACTGGGAAGTAGTGAAATATAAAATAAGACATCAATAACGAAAGGCTCTTTTAAGAGCCACATATTGTGTAGAAAGGATGCCCTACCGTACAAAAAAATGTTCGTGAAATCACATTTTTTATACTCTCACGTAGGAATAATAACCATCGTAAGTAACTTACTGAAAAAGGAAATATTCACCACTGGAAACATTTAGTAACCAAACATTAAGCTTACTTAATTACACGTAAATTTCGTCACTGATTTTAAATCCTAACAAAATGTACGAAAAAACATCGCTAAACCTTTATTATTCGTAATAAATTATAAATTAATGAACAGTCGGTAGCTTTCCATAGGTTGAAAGAACCGTATTGTGGCAATTTATAAGACGCGATATGTAATAGTTTTATGAAAAGATTTTTTGTTTATCACAGTGTAGTGTACCAATTAAGAACATAGTTTAACACACTAAATACGTTCGTATAACGAAACTAACTATTATTCTTGGCAGTGATATGTGCGGTTGGAGAAAATATTTAAATAGTCTACTTGGTTTACCTTTAGGAGTTCACGTATAAAATGATAAATTTGTGAATACAAGTACGATGGATAATCCTTTAGACACTATTTATTAGCCCTGAAAAGGGCTTTTTTGGTTTCTTTTTTTGCTTTATTTTTCTCTAACCTCCAAACCCGTACAGGGTGCGTCCTTGTCGTTTTAGAGCATACCCAACATCCATTGCTGTCACCGTCTTCCTCTATGCATGCTCAGTATAGGTTGAAACATTGTTGTGTATGCTCTAAAACGACAAGGACGTACAGGGTGCGTCCTTGTCGTTTTAGAGCATACACAACATCCATTGCTGTTACCGTCTTCCTCTTTGCATGCTCAGTATAGGTGACTGCATCTCTGATGACGTTGTCAAGGAATACTTTGAGAACACCTCGTGTTTCTTCGTAGATGAGACCAGAAATTCTCTTCACACCACCTCGCCTAGCCAAACGTCGGATAGTGATACCTTGGATATTATCACGTAAAACTTTTCTGTGCCGTTTAGCACCACCTTTTCCTAAACATTTGCCGCCTTTTCCTCTGCCAGACAGAAAGTTCACTACTAAGATAAAGCTGATTTGAATTCAATTGAATAACTCTCCTTCAAACTAGAACTGATGTGAAATGGCACAAACTGTTTTTCGGGAAAGTTGTTGCACCTTTCGATCGGACCACCGAAAAAACTTTCGCGTCAAAAAACTGTGATTGGTTGGTTTCTGTGGACACTCTCTCACGTACAGTGAACAACACTGAAGTTTCACGTACGAATTGAAAATTCCGTTACCTAGTTACTCAAAAAATAATGTAAAAAACTATTCATGTATTCTACCATGTATTAATACTCATTTAGGTAATTTTCGGTAATGACTAATAGACGATTACGAGAAAAACGCAGTGCTGACGTGGTTTCCAGAAACGAAACTAATTTACAATAAATTAATGAACGTTTTTCGCTTTAGTCACAAATAAAATCATTAAAATTGAATTCGATATAGCCAATCAATCACCTATCATTCACCTAGCCATAAAAAAATTCACGTTTTTCCTTTTATATGAAATTTATTTTATTCAAAAATTTATTTCTAAGCAGAATTTATAAACTTAAAGTAGGAACACCTGCTTATATAAACCATTGCATTTTAAAACGAATTAAAAAAAACTTCAAACTGAGCAACATGTCTAAGAAAATAATTAATAGATCAGACTTTATCAAAATAGAAAATATTACAAAAAATTAATATTTAATAAATTACCAGTAGTAAGTTTCTTTAACTCTCCCAAATCTTGAAAAAGAAATCTAAATTTATCATGTATTAGAAACTTATGAAACACCAACTAACGGTTAGACTTTGAATGAAAATATTCTTTCTATTCTTGGTAAATTACTGGTTTTTTCTGTTAGTTTTGGAAAGACCGCCGTCCTTGGGATGGAACGTTAGGTCGTGAGCCGTACCCTGCGCACTTTAAAGAACACGCTGGATGGCATTGACGGGAGGCTACCGTCTACATCCCAATGGCTGTTCCATTGGGTCCCCTCCGCGAACGGTATCTGGGTCTTCTACGTCCTTGTGACCTAACTATTTAACCGATGGTGTGCAAGAAAGTGCCGCTCAGTGGTGAAACAACCCAACTGTCAGCTTTTTTCGAAATTCAAAACTCGAATTTTAATTGCATTTCGGGAAACCTCGAGAAGGATCGCCCAGTATGATGTAACGTTGAATTAATACCCTAAGACCGGATTTAACCTACTAATTACGAAACCTCTCAAAATTTCAAAATAAATTATTGACAATGAATAATATAAATATAAAAAAAATTTAAAAATCATATAGTGTAACAATATCCAATCTTCAGACTTTGTATTATTTCATAATCAACTACTTTGTATTCAGAATCCTGTTGAAAACATATCCCCCTTTCCTATTTGGATTATAAACTCTGATAATTACCGCACTGTGACTAACCATTCGCTATATAACGTCTGTTATCGCTATATATGGATTTCAAATCAGGTATACGTCTTAAAATACCAAGTCTATTTTTTATATTCCGAAACGATACCTCTTCGCGTCGCCGGAAGTAGAACAATTTCCAACAATTATATCGCATAAAGCTTATTTCGAAAACCGGAAGTGCATGACATTGTTTCGTCAAAGTAGCAACGTATGTGTAGTATTATTGAAAATATGAACATATTTTACGTGTAAGATGCAGTTGATATGAGAAAGATTTCTTATAAAATTTGAATTTCGTGATATGTAGATCTGAATTATTTTCTGTATTAGACGGTGAAATTATGAATCAAGTACAGATATTTGGTGAGAAAAAATTTCCATGTTCGAATAATGTTTAAATCTGAAAATGTAAAGTGACAGTTTCGCAGAAAGGAAGCGGAAATGATCGTAAGTTATGGGTTGGGTTGTTTTACCTCTGAGCGGCACTCTTTTGCACACCATGGGCTAAATGGCCAGGTCACATGGATCCCGAAGGCTCAGAGAAGATTGGGGTAGGGGACCCACTGGAACAGCTGTTGGTAGACAGATGGTAGCCTACCTTTAAGATCACCCAGCGTGTTCTTTAACGTGCACAGGGTGTGACTCTCCGCACACGGAGACACGGGTTAAATCCGAACGCTGAGGATTCTTTATGAGTTCCGTATTTAAATAGTAATGGAAACCGAAACATATTTATCGCTCTGCCCAAAGAAATGTAGATTATTCCATTCTGCCTTCCTATAAACTGGTTTCTGTTAGGGTTTCAGACTAAATAAACAGATATCGCTGCTGTTAAACATCTGAACTTGCGTTACTAATTAAACACTGCATCAGTTGAAGTAGTAAAATAAAATAGATTTTCTAATGTCTGTTAATTTTCAAGGGTATTTTTTTGTGTTTTCAAACCAATTATTGTTCGCAAATTTTATCCGAATGAGATGATACAGAATACAGCGTCATAACTTAGCGAGTTGCGGAGTGTCACTTACTGCCTGTCTCTGACAGTCATAACTCATCGGGAAATCAATGTACACGCTCGAAATCTTCACAGAATGTTTCGGGTTATGGTCCAGTTTGCAGTGCGAAATTTCAGGTCGAAGGTCCAAGAGGGGAGCTTGCTAGGAACAAAAATATTGACCATGCCCTTCCTACGGGGAAACGAGAATCGGTCTGAAATTTACTGTTGCCATTTTCTGTTCCCCAAGTGTGAAGAGTTGAAATAGCATTTAAACCTTCGGCTGCAAAAATGATGCCGTTGCCAGATTCTCCCCGTTTTCTAAAAATCATTATTTTGGCGTTCCATTGCAACTAGGGAACTGATTTTCTAATCAAAAATGGGGTCGGGCAGTGAGAACCCGCGAGTGAAATTTGGGAACTTTTCGTGAAGTATGTCGGGAATTACAGAATGTCAAATTCTGACGAAATATCTCTATCGTTTGTGAATGGCTGAGAGCGCGCGCCGAGTCAGCAATGACCTTTGCAACACCGGGAAATTCTTTATATTCAAACTGCGATAAAATATCGGTGTGGGAGATTAAAAATAAGACGTGACCTGTCACAATTTGTGTAGAAACGAAGCCACGGGTCAAGTGGGAACCTGATTTTTAAACCAATCACTGGGGCACAGGGCAGACGTGGCGGGGGTGGCTCAGTCGGTAGCGCGCCAGGCTCGTAATCTGTAGTTCCCAGGTTCGAGTCCCAGCTGGGTCAGCGTTGAGATATATCTCCGCAAAATTCCCCGCCTTGCCCACGGTCAGCAGGGGACACCGATAGGGTTGGAAAGGCCGCCGTCCGTCGGATGGGACGTTAAGCTGTGTCCCCGTGTGTGGGAGAGCCATACCCTGTGCACGTTAAAGAACACGCTGGATGCTTTGACCAGAGGCTACCATCTGTCTCCCAACAGCTGTTCCAGTGGGTCCCCTCCCCCCAACCTTCTCTGAACCTTCGGGGTCAATGTGACCTTGCCATTTATCCCATAGTGTGCAAAAATGTGCCGCTCAGAGGTAAAACAACCCAACAACAACAGGGGAGACGCTATGCGAGGAATTTCGACTGTGCGGTCGAATATCACGGGAAGCCATAAGGCGGCAAATTCTGTGATAACGTATATAAAGATATCGATAGCTTAAACATAAAATATTTGAGAGCTCGCTGATGTCAATTTCTTCCTATTGAAAATCCATGCTAAAGTGTCGGTGGGGGGAGGGATTTACAACATTTACCCTTACTGCAGCGGAAATAAGAATATACAGATTAAAAGTAACACCCGGTCAACGCCAGGTACTTTCAGCTAGTAATCTATAAATGAAACACAGCTGACGTGGAAAGCGAAAATATATAAAAAACGTATCGATTTGTTGGGAAGAAACTAGGAATAAGCATCATAGCTATGTACCTTATATTACCCCACCTCACTGATGTAAAGTGAGGATTATTAATTGTAGGTATAATTATTAAATATCTTAAAGAAATAATACTCACCGTGAATCCCAAAAACGCCTGAAAGAGGCGATGTTTAAACAAATGCGTGTTATTTCTCTTCCATAATTTAGAGCAATTTTCGTAAACAAGATATTGAAAAATACAACTGCGGAAGAGTAAACAAACACGTCTGTTTGCAATACGAAACACTGTAAAAGTCACTTCCTATGAGTGAGCAAACAGTGCATTCTTCAACGTCACTCTTGTCAGACGTCATTACCCTATTATTGCAAGGTAAAAAAATATTATAATGTCAGTTTACGAGTTTGTATGAAGCGGCTATGTTGCTGCTACATTTGCCGCATTAGCGTATGGATATGGCGAAGATTTGTTAATGGCGATTATTTATGGCGAAGATTTGTTAAATTATATTCGGAGCTTTGCGTACCGGGAACACATTACAGTGTAATAAGCGACCATTGGCAAGGTCTATGCGATTAAAAAATACACACGGCCTCTATTCCCTATATCCTTCTCTAAACCACCATTCTGCTACTCGAAAAAATATCAGGTGAATCAAGTTTAATAATATTCATAAAGTGTCTCTGGTTCGTTCATAAATTCCTTCAGGTAAGTAACTTTGTAGACTTTTATTGTGAGGAAGTGATCTCATTTTTTTTAATGTGCGACAATCTGTAGCTGAATTTCTTGTTTTGAAAATAATAATTAGTTACTACACATTTTAAATTTCGGTGGTGGGAAATAGGTTTGAGGAGAAGAACAGAATGTTTCTTCGGTGCAGTGTAGTATTTTACTCTGGGAGCCTTTGCTATTGTTTCAAAAGTTAACATAATTAATATCTAATTTTACTCCACCTTAGACCGAAGTATGATTTAAAGAAGTATTCTTATAGTGAATATATTCGGGAAAGAAAAAATAAATATTGGTAATTATTTTATTTTCCGAACGAAATACATTACCTAATAGCACAGGACTGCTCAATTAAACTATTTTAAGAGAATGGTTTTTTTGGGGGGCCGAAGGAGGAAACCGTACAGTTAGGTTTTCAAAATTTAAATTTTCATGCTTTTGACTCTTGGTTAATTTTCAATATTTATTTTGAAAATCAAATTCGTGTGCAGTTCTCTTTTTGTATTCTGTTTACATATTCTCTGCGAAACAAAATTTCTCTCAAGTGCAAGATGTGACATGCCAGCCATTTGCATAGCTTGGGGTAATGTATAACAGTAAGTTCTCTTATTAAAAAAATTCTGCAAGTGAAAAGAACACAGAGTTCTATATATACTAGAGGTAGAACTGTTATGGATGCGACATTGTTGATGCCATGGATCAATAAGGAGGCAATGTCATGGCTGAATAGTTGGACAAAACACCACAATTACAGTTAAGGTACATACATCAGTTTAGGTCTATATACATGTTATGAAGGCATTATATGACTATATTTTTTTCGTAATAAAATTCAAAGTATCAAGCTAATTACTGTTAGAGTACTTATTATACAGAAATACATTTTACAGTTGAAAAACTTTCTTTAAGAAAAAGGAAACGTGTTCCTAGCGCTTTTGCACGACTTTTGTCGAAATAGATGTTTTGATCAGCTCTCTAACCTAGGAATCGATTATAACATGTTTTGAATCAAATGAAAGTTTATGAGGTAAAAGGTAATAGGTCATACAAAAGTTTTCCTATTCTCTCCCGCATATCCTAACAAAAATATTTGAAAATTTTATTGTTTTTATGCTTTCCATAAGTGGTTGCTGATTGTAAATACACTGGTGTCCAAAGATTAAACACAGTTGAATAAATGGGCTACATTGAACATACAATATCCGAAGACAGCAACGAAAGGTACGTGCAGATACTGACGGGCGCATGCAAATGTGGAAATAATGATGCAATAGCACGTGACCACATATAATTTGCATAAGAGACAAGAATTGCAAAACCTGTAACGGTATAAATAATGGGAGAGGTGGAAAATCTTTGTTGTCGCCAGCTCATTCTGTTTGTACTCGAACCGATTTGTTGCTGTAGCAATATGTCACACAAAGAGCATATGGATGACTTCACACGTTGTCAGGTTATCGGGATGTTGGAATCAGGCCGAACCGAACACAGAGTGATGATGATCATCAATCCGTAGTTTTCAGGCTGTGGAGAAGGTACCAAGAGACAGGAAACGTTGGTCGTCCACGTGTGCAAGATCGACCACGACTTACAATGGCTCAGGATGTCTGCTATATGGCACTAACAGCGAGACATAACAGACACATGTCAGTGAGAGAGCTTTCTCTGTAAAGCTGTCTGCAGCTCGTAGACGGACAGTTTCGAGGCAAACGATATACGTAAGGCTTCATGAAAAAAGACTTTATGTGAGGCGATCTAGTTTTTCAGGGAGAAGGTTGTTTGAATGTTGGCATTTTGTGGTGATGCAGAAAACACCGAGACCAAACTGAAAACCAATGATTCAATGTTCTCTTTTATGAGATTTCAGATGCAGTTTACAGAGTGCTAGTCGTTGTCGTCTGGAGAGAATCCAGAACCTGTTAATCACCTGCTCTTTTTCCCCCCACTAGTCAGAACTGAAGGCGGGTAGCATACCAGGTTTATAATCTGAAGTTCCCAAGGTCAAATCCCAGCTGGGCACGCATTGAGATTGATCTCTGCAAAACTCTCCGCCCTCACCTCAGTTAGTAGGGAACACTGATGGGCTTGGAAAGATCGCCGCCCATCGAATGGGATATTAAGCCGTGGTCCTAGGGTACGGAAGAGCCATAATTTGTGCATGTTAAAGAACATGGTGGATCGCTTTAATACGAGTCTACCATCTGTCTCCTAACAGTTGTCCTGTGGGTTTCCCTCCCGTCGGATGGGATGTTAATGCCTTCTTTTTCTTCAACTGCATATAAGTACATTGAATTATTATTTGATGGCAGTTGACTAATGCAAGTATTCCTATCTAAAAATTTATAATCAATATCTCCGTAATTTTTTAAACTGATTATCCATTTCATTCAGCAGTGCAGTCATATCATTACCAATTGGAAACAGGTGTTTTTCTATTAGTACCTATATTGTTATTAACTAACATCCATTGCTTATTTCGATCATTTATGCAAAGAGTAAATTGTAAATAATAAAAAATTCTCTTTGGCATCTTTTATCTTTATCTTTAAACATTTAGAATAATTCTTACACTCGTTTTCCAAAAGTGCATTATAAAGATTCTTTTTTATATTTTTGGTATAATTTCTCTTTAATTTTCCAAAAATGCATTATAAGGATTCTTTTTATATTTTTGGTATAATTTCTCTTTACTTTTTATCATGTTTTTTTAGTTCTGCAGTGATCCAATTGTTGCCTTTTTTTCTTACTCCCCTTAACCATTTTACCATATTTATAGCACATATCAGCATAATCTATCATTTTGATGAATTCACCACACAGTTGATTCACGTCCATGAAATCATTAGACGATATTTCATAATATTTTAAGCATAAATCAAACTTTTTGTAATTAATACATGTGGGAAACCTGCCAATATTAGTATGTGATGTTAATTTGTTATTATTGTTAGGATAAGTGATAGTTAATAATATTGTTGCGAATTACAAAATATGAATAGTCACTGAGCGTGAGTTTCAATAAGTGTATTTTCAAACTAATTACAATACAATGCAAATCCTTTCAATAATATGGATGAAGTATCTCATAAACAAATTAACTACTATTATACATAAGTCATTAATACTTTTTCTGCAGAGCATAAAAGACCAGTCTGTTCTACTAAACTATTACTTCTATACTGTCTGTCGTATCTCTTGAATACATTCACTTCAGGCGTAAATAATCCTTCGTCTTTGATTAAATCACTAGACGTATCACACTAGCAAAACATAACGACCTCTCGCACACACATCACATAAAAGATACTTCTTGTCTTTTACTTATCGCGCTCTGACTCAGACCATCCGAACATCCTTTCAGATCTCCAACTTTATCACACTGCACTGCTATATTTTTCATTCTTCTAAATCGTTCTAAGTTCCAATTCGTTGGTTAATTGAATCTCACGTAGAAGCACACACGAGGGCTCCAGTCACGTTAACTCGTGAAGTCACTGTTGCTCTATCATCTGTCGTAACAATATTGAATGATGATCCGTTATATTACTGAAATAAATTGCAGAAGATATATTGCAAACCAAAGTATTACGAACAAAAATATGATCGATACAACTAAGTGAATTATTTACTTCTGTGGTATTTCCATTAATATATGATAAAACCACATTAGAATGCAATAAATGTTATTATCCTCTACCATACTATCATTTTTATATAAGTCCAGATTTATGTCACCTAGCAATATAATATTTTTATAGTTCAAGAAATTTAAAATAATTTCTAGTTCTACCAAAAATAATTCTACCGTAATATTGTTTGGGGCAGTTTGTAACTGCTGAGCTGAGGGAGGACTGTGTCCCTGAGAGTGAATTATTCATTTCGAGTAAATGTACATAGATGCAGATAGAATTAAAGAGTGTAAATAGGAGCGCTGCGTATCTGAGTTATTCAGCAAAGGTTGTGCATATGTCTCACCTACGCAAAGGACCACTCGCGCCGATGAATGTCTGACATACTGGTGTCAGAGCGTGTGCTGAAAGTTCGGCAGAGGTAAGCCGAAGTGACAGGAACAAGGAACTTTTACTGATCCTATTGGATTACAATTGTGAGTGTGCCAGTGAAGGAACTTAGGCAGTGCCCTACTTCAGGAGGAGCTGTTTGCCGGAGATTAGATCGACGCCGTGATCCAGTGAAGTGTACAGCCCAGTCAACATCTAGATCCAGTCGGAGTCTATAGTTCGGATGATGCAGTGATCCGGTGCAGGCTACAGCTAGATCAACGGTGGTTAGCTTTAGTGAAACATCCTGTTGTGTATTTTCTTGTGCTGTTTGTTGTCTTAGCATGAGGTGGACACAGGTGGTTATTAAGAGGGGGACAGAGGGGGGACATAACAACATTAAATACAACACCCCCAAAAGAAAAGATTCCTGAAAGTCCTGATTGCAACCAACTCAAGTTTGAATCCCTCCTTGGCCATCATTAAGAATTCTCTCAGCAAACCCACCATCCCAAGGAGACTGATGGGCTTGGAAAGGTCGCGGTCTGTCGGGTGAGACGTTAAGCTGTGGCCCCATGTGCGGGACAGCCATATCTTTGCACGTGAAAGAACACGCTAGATGGCCTTGACGATAGGTTACATATGTTCTCGAACCTATGGAATTAGCCGATTGCATTAATCATCGGAGTTGCCGCAATGCAAATGAGACCTGCCAAATAGGGTGGGAGTCGAATAAATACGTTCCCCCACCTAAACGCAATGAACAAGGAGAGTGAGAAATGTAGGAAGTGCGATGAGAGAAATCCAGCCACCAGCAAATACATACCAGCGTCGTTGTTTTGAATGCAGTACCGACTCCCATATTCGGAAATATTGTCCTCAGCTCGGGGCAGGCAGGGACAATAAGTCCGCACAGGTTCGCCATGTAGAGGCTAAAGAATCCGAGAGTGAAGGACTTCAGCTACTTCTGTTCGGAAAATTAATCTTTGGAAACCAGAGTATATACTGTATATGACATATTAAAAGCTGGGCTTAAATAATAGCTTGTGCTTGAACAGTAACCGGATAGAAGCAAGAAATTGAAAATAGGATCCCGGGCTATTATTCGAATATTTCGAATATATTAATATGTGGAAATGATTCTCATTGTTTCGTGCATCTGGCATCAGAAACGTTTCGCAAACGCAACAAGTGAAGATCTGAAATATTCAAAATTCTGAACAATGTAAATGGGGAACAATTGAAGAGTTGAAAGAATATGTTTCCTAAGAATCATTCAATCGAATTTCGTTTGGTAAGAGAGTCGAGCGTACTTTAGCGGATAAAGTTGATATTTGCTACGGATTGTAGTTGTACTTATTGGTGAGATTATATGATAGTTTGCGCTTATTTTGTATGTGCTGATATTTGTATTGAAAAAGCGCTGAGTTATTGTTAGTCATCGATTGATTTTATTGGATATTTATTTGATTATCGCAGGGATGCTAAACGCTGCACATTCTGAGTGCCAAGCGTTGTCTGTACGCGAGCGCACTCTGCGATTTGGAAGGAGGCGCCGAGAAGGCCTCCGCAAATTTTGGAAGCGCCTGAGAAAGGCTTCCGTATGCTGCGCCAACTGCAGTGGAGAGGAGAGTGAAGTGTACATGCCGACGTCATCACATACATGCGGCATCTTCTACCTCCCCACCACCAGTGATGTCGGATCCACCAGTGATGTCGGATCCACTAGTGATGTCGGATCGCTCGATACCTCTCCATCCGTGGACAGCAGAGATATTCCACCAGAAGGTAGAGTAATAACTCCTGAGGAAGACTCCATCTCCTCCATTTCATTGTATGAAGAGAGCTCCAGCGAAATAGAAGATGACACCTCAATCGACATCCTTGAAGGGGAGTCTCTAGCGGGAAAAATTTTAATTTGGATGACCATTTTATTCCTGATGCTCGAGTATATTGCTACTGATATCTACAGATCTGTTGTCTCTTTCTTTTCTTTTTCTTAAGTATAATCCGCACCACAGAAATAGACATTTGCTTGTATGAAACTCCGTGTATGACTCTAAACCAAAATCTGAAATTAAAATCTGGAAAACACAACAGAAATAATCAGATGGTAAAAAAAGGATTTAAAACTATCAAAAAAGTGAAAGAAATAGAAACAATGAAATAAAAAGACAAATAATAAGTTATAAAGATTAAAAGAACAAAATTAAAAAAAAAATGTCTCCCCTAAAAGCCATCCTCAGACGTCCCAGATCGTGGGAGACGGGCAACATCCAATATCTGTTGATTTCCCCAAGAATTCATTTCATCTTTGGGGAAAACCTCAGATAATGGATGGCTAACATGAGGCTCTGGTACAATACATACATAGGTACACACACATATCTGTATATATTATAGCCATCATTGAGATAACTAAATTTTTAAGTATTGCATACGATTATTAAATTATGACGATTAACAGAAACAAAAATCTTTTTCAAATCTTGGAAGCCAGTAACCACAGATTTCTGAAACTCTAAACATTTATCAAAAAATGTCCCTAAGAGAGAAATTTGATTTATACATTCCCTTTCCCTTCTGAATCCACGCTGTTCATTACACAGTTGCCCATCTGTCGAATCCTTAATTCTTTTAAACACAATACTGCAAGGAACCTTGACCTGTCACAGAAAGTAGGCTGTTCCCTTTTTCATTATCACCAGAATTGCAATCACTTTTCGTTACAATAGGATAGTTATAGTGAAATCCTTAGCAACAACGCTACTTTTAGTCAGTAAAGTGACAACAGAAGGATTCCAAGCTCTAAGCATCTAAACAGTAATTTCATCTACCCATGGGGGTTCATGCAGTTTTAATTTAGGGAAAGCCAAAGTAACTTTAGAATGTGATTATAGACCCAACATTGAAGTCAGTACTGCATCTATCCTCACTGCAAAGAATGGGAGTAGAATTAACCACATTGTTTAGAACTCTCCCAAATGCTCACACGAAATAGCACCGACAGATTCCTCCCCTTGAAAAACGTTATCATGTTTATCCATCAATCCCTGTGTGTCAGTCTGTTTCTTCTCACATAAAAGATCTGATACAACTAACTGCTTCCTTTGCGTTGCCAAAGATTTTCTATCAACTGTTAACACATTTATTAAACTCTTTGTAATGTTGTCTCTGATGACTAGTATGGTGTTCATTAAGATTGTTCACGCAATTCTTCCTTCCAGAAATAATCTAGAAAGCATTATCGCACAAATGACTGTGTCTCCTCTTTTCCTTTTTATCCAAAAGAGTACTGTAAATTTCAAGAAAAGCCTGTTTATAATGATCCCATTTTTCTTCAACTTGATAGTAGGCAAAGCACGATTTGGAAAACCACGATTACAATGATATATTGATCTCTGATTGTCAGCTTTGCGACATCTGGGTTTTCCAAGACTTCAGTGTTAAAGATTATTCTTTTCACCTTAGCACACCATTTTTACCTATCTTCCTATTGCTTTCGCAGTTTGTCAGTTTGTCGGTTTGTGGACTTGACAAATCATTGTACCATCATATCTTTCGAACGCGATGGAGAAACTTAACGATTCCTATGCTAAATGACAGTTTGTGAGGCGGGGAGTTCCATTGGCTATAACAATTTATCCCCCCATGCTTTCTTCTCCCATATAAAAAGGGGAAATATGAAAAATATTCTGTTATATCTCTAGAACGCGAATGCCGAAAATAACCAGCTATCCGTCAAATAAAAGCCTGTGACGTAAGGAGTGTCATAGGCTATAAAAATATTGACGATTGTTCCGTTGTATCTTCGGAATGACAGTGGATGGCTAACATGAGGCTCTGGTACAATACATATATAGATATTCATACACACACACACACACACACACATATCTATATATTATTACTATTAGTTATTTTTATAAAGTAATAAGCTATGCGTCAAATGAAACCTTCAGACGAGGAAAGGTTCATAAGCTTTAAATAAAAAAAATGCCTATGTTCCTATACGGACCCTAAAACGCAGAAAATAATCATAAAGCATCTCGATGGTGCAATCAGTCACCGAGTTGCTACAGTTACGAGTTGGATGTCAAATGAAAGCTCGTATAATGACCGTAGTAAACTATTTCGAATTTTGCCCCCACACTTCCCCTCTGATAAAAAGGGGAGGATTTCCGCTGGGTTTGACTTTAACGAATCATATCTCAAATTACAATGCCAGGGGCTATCTCAAATATGACTCCAAAAGCGAAGGGGGAATGTGGGCGATGTTTACGAGTTTATATATCAAATGAAAGATTTTGAAGGTAGGTGTTTTCAGCGACAAAAGAATTAATTAACTGAAAAACTAAAAAAAAAAACAATCTTCCTATATGGCCCTAAAAAGTAGAAAAAAATCCTAAAGCATATCGATGGTGCAATCAGTCACTGAGTTCGTATTACTTCAAAGAAAGATAGGGCGCTGGCAATGGTGTCGAGTAGGTAAATCGGCGCTCTATCTTCCTTTGAAGTGAATGCAAACTTAGTGACTGATTGCACCATCGATATGCTTTAGGATTTTTTTTTTTTACTTTTTAGGGCCCTATAGGAAGATACGTAATTTTAATTTTTATAATTTAGTTATTTCCTTTTTGCACACTGACTGGCTAATAGGAAATCTACAAAAAATAATCATTAATACAATTTAAGATTATTTCTGACACATAAATTAAAACTTTAAACAAAGCAACAGGTAATACGTGTATTTACTATTGATTAACACTAATCATGAACTCTAAATTGGTTTGAGTTAAAAGATGAGATTAACTAAAGTTATTTGAAAATATTAGATTAATCCTTGTTGTAATGATTTGTGCATCCCACAACTAAATAAGTTTTAATCATGTGTTATAATCGCTCTACAAAAGAAGATTTAACTGCGTTAAAAATACATTACAAAGGTCCTTATTGCGCAATTAGCTCTGTTCCGTTGTTGTACAAGGTATGGCTGCCAGATTTACTTCGAGTATATATAGAACAGCCGTCCCGTGGCCGAGTGGTTAGCGCGCTTGGCTACTGTTCTACGGGACCTGGGTTCGAGCCCCGGGTAAGGCATGGCTGTTTGTGTCGTTTTTCTGCTGAGGTCCTGCTATCCTCTCAGACCTTCTACTGTGGCATATAAACTGACAGGCTCCTGTCAGACCTCTGTGGCAAGCAGCTGCTTGAGGGGGTATTTATTTTCATTTATTTATTATATATAGAACTCTGCGAAAAACAACAACGTATACATCACAAACATTGTTTAGACAAAATTTAGTATTACAGAAATAAAGGGTGGCTCAGTCAGTAGCGCGCCAGGCTCGTAATCTGCAGTTCCCTGGTTCGAGTCCCAGCTGGGTTAGCGTTGAGATTTATCTTCGCAAATTTCCCCGCCCTGCCCACGGTTAGTAGGGGACACCACTGGGCTTGGAAAGACCGCCGTCAGTCGTATGGGAGCCGTGGCCCCGTGTGCTGGAGAGCCATACCCTGTGCACGTTAAAAACACGCTGGATGGCCTTGACGGGAGACTACCATCTGTCTCCCAACAGCTGTTCCAGTGGGTCCCCTCCCCCAACCGTCTCTGAACCTTCGGGGTCCATGTGACCTGGCCATTTAGCCCATGGTGTGCAAAAAAGTGCAGCTCAGAGGTAAAACAACCCCCCCCCCCAAAAAAAAAAAAAAAAATTTCTTACTCTACATGCGGCCCAGTTTATGTTAAATGTTAGGAACGTGAGGCCCGAACGGAACAAGTTCCATGTCACACGAAAACTCGTTAAGTAGGAAGTGCTGCTGTCCATAAAACTAACAACCTTCGTTTTCTTTCCCGTCAAAATAGAAGAAATTTACTAGTTACTACATGTTCGGACAGCAAAGAATTACGAATTTCCTTTGAAGTGGAAGCTCGTATGAGGATCCGTGTGTGGGAGACAGTGTGGAGTCTAAAACCTTTTTTCTTCCCCACCTCAAAAAAAAAACTCAAATTATATCAATTATTATTCGCCAATCTATAATTATACATACGGGCAACATGGCGAAACCAACGGAGTCTCTCTCTGCACAATATGCTGCTTAAAGGAGGTTGCAAACTCCTTTGCCTAACCTCGTCATTAGTTACAAAGTTGAACCACCTAATGCCCAAGATACTGCGTGAGCATCTGGAATCAAAAGCATCTAGTTTCCTGTTATCTTGTTTACAAAGTGTCCAAGTTTCACTACCATAACTAACCCTAGAAAGAACCAAACTATTATACAGTCTAATTTTAGTCTTTAGGTGTATATGCCTATTTCTCCACACTCTCCAAAGATTCTTAAAAGTCCCGGCAGCAATCCCTATTCGTCTGTTAATATCATGCCGCACATCACCATTATCTGTTACACAGTTCCCAAGATAATTAAACTGTGACACCTGCTCAAGACTGCAACCATTCAGATGAACTGAATCACAACCTGCCTGACCAATTTTCATCACTTTAGTTTTCTCTCTGTTTATAACCAAACCTACTCTACTACCAGTCACATCAACAGCTCGAATGAAAGAGTTCATCTCATCAACATCATTTGCCAAAAGGGCTAAATCATCAGCATAATCTAAATCAGAAATTTTCGTATCTCCAGCCCATTTAAGGCCAAAATCTTTCCCTTGAAGTGAATTTCGCATAACATAATCAATAACCAAGCTAAAGAGAAAAGGAGACAAAATGCACCCTTGTCGAACACCAGAAGTAATGCTAAACCAATTGCTACAAGCCTTACCAACTCTCACACAAGACTCAGTGTTATTATAGAGAGCTTTCATAATGTTAACTAACTTGTCTGGTATACCATATGATCTCACAATCAACCACAAATTATGACGATCAACAGAGTCGAAAGCCTTTTTGAAATCAACAAAGCTAGCAACCAAAGGTTTCTGAAACTCTAAACATTTCTCAAGAATCTGCCTAAGTGAAAATATCTGATCCACACATCCCCTACCACTTCTGAATCCACATTGCTCATCACGCAATTGACTGTCAACCAGATTCTTAATTCTATTAAGCACAATCATGGAAAGAACTTTACCTGGAACAGAGAGTAGGCTGATACCCCTATAGTTATCACAAGAACTGTGATCACCTTTTTTGAAAATAGGGATAACAATAGCTCTGGTAAAATCCTTAGGAACCATGCCTTTATCATAAAAGATATTCAGAATTTCAGTCATCCAAGTGGTAACCGGAACATTCCCAGTTCTAAGCATTTCTGTAGTAATTTCATCTGCCCCTGGGGATTTATGAAGTTAAAGTTTAGAAACAGCCAAATTTACTTCAGATTTTGTTAGAGGGCCAACATTAAAGCCACCAATGCATCTATCATCATTGCAAACAATGGGAATAGAACTAACCGCATTATTTAGAATATCACTGAAATGCTTAGCCCACCTAGCCATGACAGAATCCTCACCTTCTATAACCTTACCTTGTTTATCCTTCAATCCCTGTATACCTGTCCGTTTTCTATCACACAAAACATTAACTATCTGGTACAGCTCTCTGCTGTTGTGCTGTCTAACTGATTCCTCGGCTTTGTCAGCCAAACCATCAAGCCAATAATTCTTATCAGCAGCTAACCGATCTTTTACACATTTATTAAGTTCTCTGTAACACTTTCTATTAGGACTAGTAGGGTATTGATTAAAAACATTCCTGCAATTCTTTCTTTCCGAAATAAGCTCAAGTGCTTTATCACTCAGATAATTCTTCCTCCTCTGGTCCTTTTTCCCTAAAAGACTACTCTTAGTTTCCAAAAAAGCCTGTTTAAAATGGTTCTTCCTTAACTTCAGTAGTAAGCAAAATATGACTTTCATAATGACTAAGCAACCTATCATGGTAAGCTTCAGCTATAACTGGGTCTTTGAGAGCTTCAGAATTAAAGGTACATTTTTTAACACTAGCACAATACTTTTTAAGTTTATGTTGCAAGACACTTTTAACCAGGTAATGGTAAGTTCCAATTTCAGCTCCTCTACATGCCCTGGTATTCCTAACAGAACTAGCCCATTTGCTGTTAATTAATATATAATCAATCATATTCTTATGTAGCCCATCAGGTGAAACTCATGTGTACTTATGTATGTCGCGGTGTTTGTAATAAGTGTTAGTTATTCTGAGTCCATTCAGTTTACTTACCTGCAGGAGACGCTGCCCATTGCCATTGCAGCTACCAATACCAAAAGGGCCTATTACTCCTCCCCAAAGGTCAGAGTCAGTACCAACTTTGGCATTGAAGTCACCAAGAACATGGGTATTATCTCCTTTCTTGACAGAATTCAAAATATCCTGAAGTTGTTCATAAAATGCGTTTGGTTGGGTTGTTTTATCTCTGACCTGTAGTTATTTGCACACAAGGGGCTAAATGGCCACGTCATAAAGAACCAGAGGGATCAGTTTAGGTTGCGGGAAAGTGACCGAATGGAACAGCTGTTATGAGACAGATGGTAACCTCCTATCCAAAGTTTTATTTAACCTGCACAGGGTATGATACATAGAGAATTTCTGAACTATTTTCTAGTGGTTTTCATCAGTTTTTATTCTAACAATATTAAGGTTTTACGACATTTTGTTATTTTCTGTCTTCTACTATTGGCTTTGGTAATTTTACGCTTATGACGTCATCTCCTTGAATTATATATATATATAATAGAGCAGTGGTTCTCAAAACCTTTTATACCTCACGTACCTCCTGGAAATGTGTATGTTACTGGCGTACCCCATGTATAGATACAGAAAACTATAGTTATACTATAACAATGGAAATAAACTAAAACATATATTTACACACATTTTTTATTGTAAAATTTTCAATCAAAATATTATTACCAGATTTATTCCGGATATTGGAGCAATCTTCCGATGTCTGTCGTTTTTAAAAAGTTCGGAATATATGGTCAGTGACTTAGTTGTTTATGCGAAAGTTGTTAAAGCTTAAACTAATTCGTGACGGAAATGCGAATTACGAAACAAAAGGCGTATCCGGTTTAACGATTCGAAAAGCATTGTTCTGTCATCGATTCTTTAGCATAGGATGCAGTAACGTTCACTTCAGTGAACTCTCATTACGACGGATGTTATGCAAATATGCCTTTAGAGAAACCATCGGTGTTCGCCTTTCTAACCGATATAACAATGGGGTGCTTAACGTAAAGTTGTTTTTTTTTTCAAATTAAAACTGAGAGGTTTGGTTTTAAAGAAAATAAACATATAAAGAATTCTTAAATTTTTTTGTTTTTGAATTATTGATGTTACTTAAAACCATAAAATTGCTTCACCTTAATAATGAATTGTATAAAACACAGAGATGACGTCAGGAACCCGGTTTCGGCTGCTTGCACAGATAATTCCTATGGTATGCATGTATTGAAAAAGCATTTCTAATATGTCATGAACGCCATACAAGAAAAATATATATCGAAAGAAACATTCATATTCCAATATTCATCTCAATACATTTTTTCTCCTGAGGTCAATCGCAACACGTAGGTCAATGATAAAAAAATCGGAAACATTTCCGTAATACCTCAGTAGCAAAATAACAGACCCACCTCAAGAACTTATACAATATCTTTTGCATTTGACATCTGTAACACCTACACAAGATATCTCTAATCTCGATTATAAATCTCGTTAAAATTACCCCACCAATCACTCTAAATCGGAATATTTATTGACATAATCTACCTTTAGCATAAAGGGCATTTTTTTAAACACTTGAAACGTTGAGGAAAACGTTTATGGTGCCATGAAATTCCATTCCTAATTTTCTATCTTATTATACCATGAAGTGCACATAAGTGTTAATTTTGATTTGTCAGCCACAACAGAAATATTAATCTTGATATTAGTATTCGAAAGAAAAAAAAGAGTTTTTACCGAAAATGAATTTCCAAATACCGGAATTTTCAAAGCTTTAACGATTGGTAATCATATGATTGGCTGCTACCAACTAAAAAGCCCTGCAACATCGCAGTCCATTACTAGAATCTGACCCGAAATATATTTAATAATGTGGATGGTAGTAGTGTAAGACAAATCATCCCATGGATTTCTCATCACACATAAAAAATAACTTGCAATATGAAAGTTCCAACTTTTCACTACGGCTTCGCAATGTTTCGTCTGTACCTCTACGTACCTTACATAAGCATTTTCAATTGTCTCTAAAAAAATATTTATTATGTAAAAGGTACATCGAAATATTTTACTTTGCAAATATTCGTTCCACTAAAGTAGCAATATTATAATTTACAAAAGCATTTGTAAAACTTGAATATGCATCTAATATACAAAATGTACTGGCAACACAAGAAAAGAGTAGTGCTGATGTCATCTCGGTGTTTTTGCTACTTTATTATTAACCCGTATTCACATGGAAAAACTAATCTTAGCGACTTGACTTATTTCTCATACCGCCATTTCTCTTTGTCACCACTGCACTTTGATACGCGATAAGTAACATTATTTCCCGCCGTCCGTTGCCGAGTGCTTAGCACGCATGGCTACTGATGATCTTCGAGCATACAGTTCTGCGTTATATTTCTGTTCACGTCCCCTTCATCCTCAGCAGTCCTGCTAGTCTGGGGTACTAAATTAACACGCTCGTGTCACCTCTATAGAAAGCACCTACTTCAGTAAGCATTTAATAATAAAATAACTATAAAAATAAGGTCGATTACGTACACAGGAATGGATTTCCACTACTTAACCAACATTTTTTCTTTCTTTCCCGAATATATTAACTATAAGAATACTTCTTTAAATCATACTTCGGTCTAAGGTGGAGTAAAATTAGTTATTAATTATGTTAACTTTTGAAACAATAGCAAAGGCTCCCAGAGTAAAATACTACACTGCACCGAAGAAACATTCTGTTCTTCTCCTCATACCTATTTCCCACCACCGAAATTTAAAATGTGTCCTAACTAATTATTATTTTCAAAACAAGAAATTCAGCTACAGAATGTCGCACATTAAAAAAAAATGAGATCACTTCCTCACAATAAAAGTCTACAAAGTTACTTACCTGAAGGAATTTATGAACGAACCAGAGACACTTTATGAATATTATTAAACTTGATTCTCCTGATATTTTTTCGAGCCGCAGAATGGTGGTTTACAGAAGGATATAGGGAATAGAGGCCGTGTGTATTTTTTAATCGCATAGACCTTGCCAATGGTTGCTTATTACACTGTAATGTGTTCCTGGTACGCAAAGCTCCGAATATCTCAAACTCCCCCCCCCCCCTTCAAATTATAACAAATCTTCGCCATATCCATACGCTGACGCGGCAAATGTAGCAGCAACATAGCCGCTTCATATAAACTCGTAAACTTACATTATAATTTTTTTTTTACCTTGCAATAATAGGGTAATGACGTCTGAAAAGAGTGACGTTGAAGAATGCACTGTTTGCTCACTCATAGGAAGTGACTTTTACAGTGTTTCGTATTGCAAACAGACGGGTTTGTTTACTCTTCCGCAGTTGTATTTTTCAATATCTTGTTTACGAAAATTGCTCTAAATTATGGAAGAGAAATTACACGCATTTGTTTAAACATACTGCCTCTTTCAGGCGTTTTTCGGATTCACGGTGAGTATTATTTCTTTATATTATTTAATAATTATACCTACAATTAATAATCCTCACTTTACATCAGTGACGTGGGGTAATATAAGGTACATAGCTATGACGCTTATTCCTAGTTTCTTCCCAACAAATCGATACGTTTTTTACATATTTTCGCTTTCCACGTCAGTTGTGTTTCATTTATAGATTACTAGCTGAAAGTACCTGGCGTTGACCGGGTGTTACTTTTAATCTGTATATTCTTATTTCCGCTGCAGTAAGGGTAAATGTTGTAAATCCCTCCCCCCACCGACACTTTAGCATGGATTTTCAATAGGAAGAAATTGACCTCACGAGCTCTCAAATATTTTATGTTGAAGCTATCGATATCTTTATATACGTTATCACAGAATTTGCCGCCTTATGGCTTCCCGTGATATTCGACCGCACAGTCGAAATTCCTCGCATAGCGTCTCCCCTGTTCCCCAGTGATTGGTTTAAAAATCAGGTTCCCAGTTGACCCGTGGCTTCGTTTCTACACAAATTGTGACAGGTCACGTCTTACCTTTAATCTCCCACACCGACATTTTATCACAGTTTTAATATAAAGAATTTTCCGGTGTTGCAAAGGTCATTGCTGACTCGGCGCGCGCTCTCAGCCATTCACAAACGATAGAGATATTTCGTCAGAATTTGACATTCTGTAATTCCCAACATACTTCACGAAAAGTTCCCAAATTTCGCTCACGGGTTCTCCCTGCCCGACCCCATTTTTGATTAGAAAATCAGTTCCCTAGTTGCAATGGAACGCCTAAATAATGATTTTTAGAAAACGGGGAGAATCTGGCAACGGCATCATTTTTGCAGCCGAAGGTTTAAATGCTAT